>JARFJB010000902.1:4335000-4352500 GCA_036346205.1 Vesta saturnalis | reverse complement strand
AGAGACAGGAAGTAAGTGAAAGGCGAGCAGTGAAGATAGAGAGAGGAAGAACAAGCGAGAAGAACGAGAAAACGAGAAAGGAAACGAGATGACAAGACAGATAAAAGAGAGAGGAGAGAAGAAGAGGAGAAGAAAAAAGTGAGGAAAAAAGGTAGAGACGAGACATGAAGCGAGGAGGAGCAATAGAAACAGGAGAACGAGAAGAGAAGAAAAAGAGAGAGAGAAGAAGAAAAGCAGATAAACAAGAAACACGAGAGAAAATACGGGACGTTTAAACTAATGGAATTACCACATTTAATGAAATTCTTTTGCTAAGATAGATGTTGTGGGGCATGTGAAAGCTTTAGAAAATACGAAAAATGTAAATTTCCTTCAACAAGACATGGATAAAATTAACGAAGCTTCTATGTAAAAATTAAACGTATTATAAAGTCTAGAGACTGTAGGAAATTGGAGCGATTATCCGAGGGGACAGAATTAGTTATAATAGGTATTAAACCGATAACCACAAGAAATAAATTACATAACGTATTAAGAGAATTGGAAGAACAAAGTATAGATTTAAATTATAAAATTAAAGTTAAATTGGATGTACTAAAGCATAAACAGAGAATTGTAATTTGTGTGTAAAAATGTTACCCATTTTTTGTGTAAAAAAGTGTTATAAACTTGTTTATTTGATTTTATTTAAATTATATTGGAGGAATGGGTGTAAGTAATCAACAATGTTCGGATAGGATCGGTTATCTTTGGGTGTCGAGGAGCGGGGTCGCACTAACTATAGCACGGTTAATGCGATTCGTACCTATATGAAAACATCGCATCGCAAAATTTTACCTATGTATATAGTCTCCAGCGAGTAAGCGTTATTGTTATAATGTATTCTCCTGTTTATGAACCAACATCAGAGGACATTATAGATTTTAAGGATTTGTTAGTAAACTACTACAATATAACTGTTCAAGCTGATGATGAAAACGATGAAGTGGATGAGATGAATGTATCTCACACTCATGATGACAATGATGATTCACGGAAGAAGACCGATGAGTTAGAGGGAAAGGACGAATCTCAAGACCATGATGATAGTGACGAATTACAGTCAAAAAAAGAATACTGATAACAATGTAATTAAAATAAATAAATAAATGACGTATTGTTTTAAATATATTTTTTAAACGCTAAGTTTTCTTTTAATTTTTTATTGATAATCTTGTTTTCGGAATGGACTTTCGGGTTTGTTTATAATTTGTATATTTAAGAAGCCAGTTTCTATCAATCTTATTGGATTTAATACAAAAAAACAAAAGCATTGGAAGGCTTTCGTCTCTCCCATACCCGCGTTTCTCTTGTCCCTTTCGCCTCCCACGTCTGTTGTGACCGCTTGGCTGGAAGTTTGAACATGTTTGTGGCGCTATCTAGTGGTGTATGAGCTAACAAACTTTTTTCTGTAATAGAGATTGATCATGGCTGCACGTAGCTGTATATTTTCAAAACCACATACTAGGAACTTGCGCTCGGGTCTTCGCTTCTTGTAGTGGACCCTTGACATAAAATTCTCAAAAGGCCTGTGTAAATAAAACATATAAGCAAGCAAGACCGCTTATTCAACGCGTGTTTAAATTGCATGTTAACAAATAACATTCTGATGTATACCAACCAGCTCTTAATTATACATTTATTTTAAAAGTAATGAGTTGAATTATATTTGTTATTGCACTGTATACTGTACATAAGTGGTTGAGCATTTTCAATAACAGCTAGGACGTTCGGTCTTGTTTTATAAAAATCTAAGGTTTTTTAAAAAGACACAACTTTTTTTTGATGGAAGTCATTTTCAGATACATCTTGAATTTATTTATTTCGCTATTTAAATGGATATAATTAAAACAGTCTTATGTATCTGGTCTGATTGATTGATTTTTTTTAAGGTCGTTTCCTCAAAACGAAATTATGTTTTACCAACATTGAAAATGCAATGGTAAATTTTAGGCATCCCTTTTTTATATCAAAATGATCATTAATAGAAATGTGATAACTTTAATAACAATCATGGTAATAAAAATTTAAAAACTCTAATAAAAATAATATGGGAAAATACACGGTCAGTTTAAACCGTATGTTGCACACGTAATTATTACATTCCAAACTTTTAATGAGGTTTTGTTATAACGTTAATGAGTGCGTTTCAATAAATAATTTGTGTGTCCGTATGTACAATATGAATATTTTTCAAATCGCTTTGAAAAAATTACTTTTACTGATAGAGAACCAGTGATATATCAACTATGCATAAATAAAAAACATAGAAAGTGATTTAGTTTGATTACACAAGTAACACAAAGCAGTGACCATCACTCGTAAACCAATTCTCCAAAACGTTCTTTAAGTACAGAGCTGGTAGTGTGCTTTTAACCTTTTATTTATTTTATTTACTTGTACAGATTTTTAATTACAGTTATAAAACGCATCTAATTTATACGTAACAACAAGTTTCTTTAAAAAAATATTAAGGCGTACAATATACAAACATTTTAATGGTCAGATGGGTATAAAACATATTTCAATACATTAGGACCAACAGGTAAAGCCACCATTTTGCAATATTTGTTTAGAAAACAATATTGTAATAACTGTTATGTAATGAATTAACTTAATAAAAAAATTTTGTTTCATTAGAGAATAACCTGAATGTCAGTCATTTTTTTCATAACTCACTGAGGTTTTTTTAAATTATGACATTTACAATAAAAATAAGTGTTCTATAATTAAATTTTACTGTCATTCAAATTCCTCCACGCATGATCAATCCCTAACACAAGTGCTGTCTTACAAGAACCTCCTTATTAGAAATACAATGTATAAATAAATTTCTCGTATAGGTAAAAGATCATCCCAACGTACCCAATAGCATATAACCATTTTAAACAATAGGAATAATTTTAATGACATCTTATTAGGGTAATTATGCAATTTCCAATATTGTATGCGTGTGCGTTTGCCTAACCTCCAGGGGTACTGCTCTTAATACATCCAAAAAGAACTTAATTAGGGTTAAAAAGACCATCAAAAATAACCCTAACCAACCCCAAGTCCAAGACCAGGTCCAAGCTCCAAGACCTAGCCCAAGTCCAAAACCAGCTTCAAGACCATCCCCAAGACCTAACCCAAGTCCAAGACCAGCTCCAAGACCATCCCCAAGACCTAGCCCAAGTCCAAGACCTAGCCCTAATCCAAGACCAACTCCAGGTCCGACCCCTAAGTCCAAGACCAATCCTACATCTGCACCTCACGTGAGCAAGTACAAAATTACTGTCAAAAAAGGCTCTTAATACAACATTGAAGTTCTATCAAGGGTTGACGCTAGAAAAGAAACCATAGGGGTAGAAAAACGTGCCCCGCACGTGGGGCGGTCATAAAATAGGGGTGAAAAAACACGTCCTATACGTGCGCGAGTAAAAAATAATTAGGGATGAAAAAGACCTCCGAAAAGAAACCATAGGGGTGGAAAATATGGTCTCCCACGTGGGCGGTCTTGTGACGTCAAAATCCAAAATGGCGGCCAAGGTACCCCCGTTCTACTAATGTGAGAAAATCATTTGAAAAAAGGATAATAATGTGCATTCGTGAAAATGGACATCATATTGAACATTTATTATAAATTTTGTATTAAAATAATAAAATGCACTAATTTTAGTAATCTAATGCCAAGTACTCGTAAAGTATTAAAAATAGGCATACGAAACCCTTAATAAATAAACTGTATTTTTGTATGGTATATTAAAAAAATGTAATAAAATACAGGGTGTTCCATTAAAAACAACAAAGAAATTGCACAAAAAAGATGATGAAAATTAAACCAATTACCAGGAACATCCTGTTTAACAATTTATTATTGTAATTATACCGAGAGAAAACCAGGAGAGTGTAGAATAAATACGCAAAAACGTTACAGCTTGAAATTGCAATTATTTATTTTCAAGAAGACCGTATTTTCACAAAATGTCAAATAAATCGAACACTATCAAACTTAGCTATAATTTAATAGACTAACATTATTTTTAAAAACGTAATTGAAAAATTTAAAAAAACATAACTTTGACGTTACTCGAATTTGAAACACCCTGTATATATGAGATTAATTTTAAATTGTAGCCGTTACTAATCTACATATGCCTGTAAAATGACTTTATTATTTCTTACTGTTTACTCAGGAGATTCCGTCCCGTTGAGCTTAACTCACCCTGTATATGATCACAATTTTCATAATTCCCCATCTATCCTGTTGTTTAAGAATATTAAAAAAGAAAATTTAACTTTAAGCTAGACGTCCCATCATTCAATGAAGCAAAACTATGTAGGTACCCAAATTGTTGAATTTAACCAAACCTGCCCAATGTGTCAAATATTTAATTCTTTAACAGTAATGGAACAACACTGGTCCATATCAGATAAGAAGCGGAGATAAACAAATTTCTAGCATTCTTTCATTTATTCAAATGTTAATAAGCAATACAAGAATTTAAAAAATAATGTACGAAGTTGAAGAAAATATTCAAATAGAAGAAGGAATTTTAATAATGTTAATATTTTATTAAGTTTACGATAAAACGGGATATTATTGGCTACAACTCTTCTCAATCTCGCACTTAAATTATAGCCAAGAAAGCCATTTATAAAGATATGTACCGAATAAAGAGACATCTCTTTCACTATAATCACTTATCCGTAATTTATGGTTAATAAATTATTGTGTAATTTGCCTTAATCGTTTACTAATACAAAATACACAATTCATTGATTTTTTGTCGTTTTAAGAAACCTTTGACATTACGACGTTTGTAAAAACAAAAATAATTTGATAGGTTCTGTCACATTTTATTTAAATTTTATACAATCTTTTTATCAGATACCCTTATAGGTATTAACGGAGAGTTAATCTACCCTTTTTTGTAGATGTTATATACAATTAAAAAAAATTTTTATTTTAATTAAGCAATGAGCGGGGAATATTATAGCATTGAAGAGGTTGGTGGTGATTGTCCAAATTTTGGTGATGGTAAATTTGAGTATTTTACAAATAATTCAGGTTATTTGATTTTATTCTAGAATACAATGTAAAAAATAAAATTACGCAGAACTTGGATAGACGTAATTATACAAAGGGTCAATATAATAACAAAATTGATAATGCAAATATAAAACAAGATTATCAACTTCTTGGTAAGTCTAATTCAATTTTATTAGTACTACACATGTTTTTTGAACGATTCTCTAATTAAAGAGGATACATGTACTTGACGCCAATTTGGGACTTCAGTCTTAAATACGGTTCAGATTTTCCACCAAAAAAATAGGTTGGGTGCAATTGAACAAATTACACAAATTATGACGCGTTACTGGGAAAAGGCTGAAATCATGCACACCATTTGCTTCTTCATGAGGAGATACACCATGATCAGATTTTTTGAGTTGGATTCGATGGTGCGACCCCGCACCATTTAAATCGGCTCTCTGTGGATTTGGCTAAATGTTTGATATGTTGTAGAGTGTAAGGTTCTAATCAAAGACTACCGTAGGCAGAAAGTCGAAAAATGGACAGTTTTTGCGCTACAGCTCGCCAAAGTTGTGAATATGAAAGTGCTATTTTTAAATATGATGTGCAAGAGTTTAACCAAATTATATGTTAACGGTAAAAATGCTCACTAGGACAAGGTGACAGATAAACCTGGTTTTTGCAAGGCTAGCTCGGCGTGCGGGTGAGGGTCTATCGGGAAAAGCAGTTTCTTCTCCGTAGGATACGCTATCTACCAAGGTCGAAATCGGGGAAATGTCGCAATAGGTTCCGGTAGGCGCCAGGATATTCCAAACGAACACACCAGGGTGTTTTAAAACGCGAAATAAACGACGGTACGTAGTGGTCCGAATACTCAACTTACCCCCCTTACCAAACTGACTTCAATTCGGTTACAAAGCTTTTCTAAACTGGTAAATTACGTTACGTTAACTTAATCTTTGTAACGAAACAAAACAAAAAAAAACTCCAAACTTCCTATTTCCTATTTGAGCAATATATCATCACCCTTTGTCAAGGCTTAATATTAAAATAATTACTCCAAAATAGCAACTAAGATAAACATCTATTAACTCAAAATAAAACAATTAAAATTTAAACAGCATGTCAATTTGGATAAAATGATAATCGTCTACTCTTAATCTTTTACCTCATTGAATTCTGGCCAGTAGCAAAACTATCGTAAGTTAAATAGTATCCTAAAAAATTCTATAAACCTGAATTACGTTCGTACGCAAATCTTACATAAAGAAATTAAGATAAGATTTTATTTACCTCCATGCATAAAATATTAATAGTATCCTAAACACCTTAAATAGCTTCTAAATCGACAAAGGAAACTGTCCGCAAACGATAACAAAATGCCAATAAATTCAACAATAATTACTTCCAACAGGTTCCTTCGTTAACACACCTTGCATAAAATATTCCACATAAAACACAACCAAACCTTATTCTCATAGGTCGCAAGACCAACAAACAGAATAGAAATTGAATTACCTAGGTCACACAGGCAACTAGGATATGATCCTTGCTCCACGGAAGCATCGTGTAAGGCTCGAACGGGCCCACGGTCTTCGGTGTTACTCCTCGATGACGGCAATACCGACTCGCAGTAGATCGCTACCGCGTATTCAACTTGATTTTAATTTAGTTTACAACATTCTCCAGAATTGACACCAATAATGTCTCGTAACTTAATGAAGCAGTAGTAACTAGATTAGATCACTTTAATAATTTCTTTTAACTCAAAAATGTTAAGGTTCGACTAAGAAAATACTCAGCAAATTGTTTTACACAACTTAAATTAGTAAGTTTAATTACAAACAAAACAATCTTAATCAGTTGGTGTGGTTGGGTGTTTGTTCACTACGTTCACTTAACTTTTAGGAAAGGGGTTCTCTAATTATATCTCGTTAATCACGAAACTCAATAGTCCTCGGGTTCGCACTACAAAAAAAAACACGAACCCAAACTTCTATCATAAACGCACTCGAAGATGCCGTTATTCTCCAATAAACTGAATTACTGAACGAGCCCGGTTGAAATGTTACTTCACAAAAATATCCCAAACTTGGTTTTATTCGACTAATCTTGCAAGTCTTCAACACTAATTAAAGAAATTTCACTAGGAGCTCGCAAAATTATGAAACCCCAAATTCCGCTAGTTCGAACGATTTTCCACACACACACACGACTCCACGCGTCAAAAGCTTACGGCAGAGTCCCTTTTCCTTTCAAACTCACTTTTCCGCCATATTAAAAAAACGTTCCCCTCCATACAAGTTCAATTAAACAAACCAATCAACCATTTGAACTTAAAAATTTCCACCCCCCTAAATATACGATGGTAGCTCGACTGAAGGCGAAGAAACTGCTACATCTGCATTTCCCCTCGACACGACACAAATATGTTCTTGCAAATGTGCAACCAATCGCCCACCCATAGTACTTATATAGATGAAAACCATCATTCCTACTCTCAAATTGATCCTCTGCACGGATGCGACAGTACGGCACCAACGCGATAACAACACTACTTTGTAATGAAACTATGTAACAAAATCAAACGAATTTATCTTAATAAAGTCCCAAATATGATTCGGGCATTAACCTGAAAATTGTATTCAAAATCCCAAAAACTTCACTGACTTTTATTAATGAAATTACGTAACTACACCAAAAAAAAATACGTAACTCCTATCTACAATGAGTAAAGATAATGCACAATTGCACATTTCTAAGATTCCTTTACAAACAGCGTGACCTATTCAAGCAAAATCTTCATTATCTACAGTAAGCTCTTAAACTAAAATTGAAGGTAAAGAAAAGATTTGGAATCTAACTAAATAAATAAAAGACCTAACCAATACGTATACAGGGTGTTCAAAATACCCTGAGAAGCAAGTAATTACAACAATATGGGCCATAGGGCACTTTTTCAAACCTAATCAGTATCCACTTCCATCGCATTGTTATTATTTGCAATGTTTGGATCATGTTGTTGAGCTCTATTAGCTGCGTCGAATATTTTATCCAACAAAGCTGGTTTTGGATAAAAAACCACAAAACACTAGCAATGTGCGCACATGTTCCAAAAGTTCTTGCACCTGATTTGCACGTACAGTAGTAACCAAGAATTAGATCCTCCACATTCGGATCGATTTTTGGTGGGGTTGTAAACAATCCACAATTGATGTTTTGTCGCAAAGAGCGAAAAATGTCTAATTCTTATAAAACCAGTTTCATTATTAAGAAGAGTTTAACAAAATTATTTATTAACGCCAAACAACATAAGTAATTACAATACGGGCCATAGGGCACTTTTTCAAACCTAATCAGTATCCACTTACATCGCATTGTTATTATTTGCAATGTTTGGATCATGTTGTTGAGCTCTATTAGCTGCGTCGAATATTGTATCCAACAAAGCTGGTTTTGGATAAAAAAACCACGAACACTACCAATGTGCGCACATGTTCCAAAAGTTCTTGCACTTGATTTGCACGTACAGTAGTAACCAAGAATTAGATCCTCCACATTCGGATCGATTTTCGGTGGAATTGTAAGCAATCCACAATTGATGTTTTGTCGCATTGCGAAAGCGCGAAAAATGTCTAATTCTTATAAAACCAGGTTCATTATTAAGATCGATATAGAATTGTTCTACATGTCGTTCCGACTTATCTTGAATGTAAGATGGGACCAGGTTAACTTGGTATACCCCCTCACCTCATGCTCATTTATTTGAACCCAACGAGCGTTCCGTTTACGAAGATTTTCTACTTCCACCCGGGCTTATATACTATTAGCCTGGCTTGTTTTTTTCCAGTAATTGCTGCCTAACGTAAGAACGCGAAGGCGAAACTTGTTTATTATCGCTCCAGCAATACGATAGAAATCGCCAAGATTTTCGATATGCGGTATCGTAATTGTTTCACCAAGAAGCTTAAATATGGATTTGAGGTGACCGTTTCTGGCTTCAACTATCCACCTTGTTTTGGTTATTATGCGGCACTCATCTGCTTCTTCAATCGAGAGTTGGTTTTGGCCCCGTTCCAGAAAAGATGGCATCTTGTTGGAAATGCCCACATCGTCAAGCAGAGGTATGGAATCTGGATATCCACTATCCAGCACAAAAATATCACCTTGGTGAAACCATGTTCTTATTGCATCGTTGTCCCTATTAAACTCATTAATCAGCATTTTGGCATGATTATTTTTAGAGTCTGAAAAACAAGGACCTTGGAATGCTAGTGTATATACGTCTGGACTTACAATGAGGATCGGTCTTACTAAGTGGCGACTCTTGTACACGTTGTAAGTTATTACTTTTTGATACATAGGAGTAGGTCCCATCAATAGATGCGATTGCTATCGGTGTATTGGGTTGCAGATTATATAATTGTTTGGAAAATTCTGTTACGTGGTTGGCCATGTGATCCTCCCTTGTAATGGCTTCAAGTCCAATATAACTAGGTACGGCTCTTTGCATTAGCGATTCTCTAACTGTAGCAATGGCCATACTTACAGCCTGCCTACTGGGGTAATGAAAAATAATTTTCAAAAACTCGTCCGACAAACCTTGCCGAATCTTGCATAAAAACGTCAAGAGGTCCTTTTTGGTCACATACCTTTGTCCACCTTGCCGAAGTATTGAATCACAAAACGTATACAATTCCCGAAACTGTTATTTCGTAACGGGGGCTACGGATTTGAAATCTTCTTCGCTAACACTATCTTCGTCTTCGTATATGACTTTTTTCTGACTAACGATTCGGATTTCTTGAAAAAATGCCTGTAATTTCTGACCTTTAATGACATATGGCCTATTAACACACCACAATCCTGGAAGTATATGCTCCAAAATAAAACCATTACCATCCAAGTGCTGCCTGCAACATCGTACATTTTCTGGTATGTAAATGTTTAAAAGAATAAAATATGTACTCTACACGATACAAACATCCTACGCTCATTATTATTACCATTACAAGTTAAACAAGTAAGGGGTTGATGTTTGTTTCAAAACATTTAGTCTTAAACAAGCTGGGTCATTTTTAACAAGATTTATTTCGTTAAGGATCAGCCGAAGACAATTAGCGCCAGCTCTGGTCAAATCTGTGACTTCTAGCGGTGGCCTTCCATTCTCATTTCTTCTGGAAATGGCTATTTCCCTTTTAACCATATTATTATAGCCATAAATTATATTCATTAGCACTGGCCCTGTTAGTGTATTACAGACATAACAGGATAAACGATGTCTAAATGCCATTTATACGACTCTTCAAAAATCAAAATTTTTACGGTAAAACTGCTCAAACGAATTTTGATTCGATTTTCGGACTAATGGCGTGACGTTTGAAATGACAATACTTTTTTAGGTACATATGTTAAGGCACGTGTTGCTATGCTTGTTATGACTTTTTACACAACTACAACTTTGGCGAGCTGTAGCGAAAAAAAAACTTTTCGACTTTCAGCCTATGGTAGTCTTTGATTAGAAACCTTACAATCTACAACATATCAAACATTTAGCCAAATCCACAGAAAGCCATTTGCCATTTAAATGGTGTAGGGCCCTTTTTAGAATTCCATCAAATATGACGTCCTAACAGAGTGTAGCTCAGAATTTACTAAGTGCAAAAATATGACTGTTTTGGGTTTTTGAATTAAAATTGTGCAGGTTGTAAATTTTTCTAAATGTATATATTTTCCCCAAGGTTTACCGAGTTAGTGGAGTTGTGGTAACACAATCTGCTTTGCATTCGGAGGTAATGGGTTTGATTCTCGTTACCGTCTACCCTGTATGAGGCTCTTTCAGGGGGTTTTCCTCATACACATACAGGGGCATGGTATACGCACACCATATGCGGCTATTTAGGCGTATGCTGGAGTACTATCCTTCCCCTCAGAACCCTAACTACATTCCTTCCGATCATATCCTGACCGTACCTATCCTTAATTCCACCATACACCATCTTAATGTATGTATGTTGGGAATCCATGATTGTGGCTGAAGGTGTTTGGAAAACCCAGACAGCCCTCCCTCCCCGTTGGGGAGGGAATGATATACGTGGCATTTTCCTCCCTCTCCAAGGTTTTTGTTCACGTCTGCTTTATCTTTATTTTATCAGCATGTAGTTTCTCATTATTAGTAGCGTTAAATTTTGTGAAATGCTACTAATAAAGCTGACAGTTTGTGCTGGAGCAGTATCTTTCCCCTCAGAACCCTAACTACGTTCCTTCCGATCATATCCTGACCGTATCTATCCTTAATTCCACCATGCACCATCTTAATGTATGTATGTTGGGAATCCATGATTGTGGCTGAAGGAGTTTGGAAGACTCAGACAGCCCTCCCTCCCCGTTGGGAAGGGAATGATATACGTGGCATTTTCCTCCCTCTCCAAGGTTTTTGTTCACGTCTGCTTTATCTTTATTTTATCAGCATGTAGTTTCTCATCATTAGCAACGTTAAATTTTGTGAAATGCTACTAATAAAGCTGACAGTTTGTGCTGGAGCAGTATCTTTCCCCTCAGAACCCTAACTACGTTCCTTCCGATCATATCCTGACCGTACCTATCCTTAATTCCACCATGCACCATCTTAATGTATGTATGTTGGGAATCCATGATTGTGGCTGAAGGAGTTTGGAAAACCCAGACAGCCATCCCTCCCCGTTGGGGAAGGAATGATATACGTGGCCTTTTACTCCCTCTACAAGGTTTTTGTTCACGTCTGGTTTATCTTCATTTTATCAGCGTGTTGTTTCCCATTATTAGTAGCGTTAAATTTTGTGAAATGCTACTAATAAAGCTAGCACTTTCTGATGGAGTAGTATCTTTCCCCTCAGAACACTAACTACGTTCCTTCCGATCATATCCTGACCGTACCTATCCTTAATTCCACCATGCACCATCTTAATGTATGTATGTTGGGAATCCATGATTGTGGCTGAAGGAGTTTGGAAAACCCAGACAGCCATCCCTCCCCGTTGGGGAAGGAATGATATACGTGGCCTTTTCCTCCCTCTACAAGGTTTTTGTTCACGTCTGTTTTATCTTCATTTTATCAACGTGTAGTTTCCCATTATTAGTAGCGTTGAATTTTGTGAAATGCTACTAATAAAGCTGACACTTTGTACTGGAATAGTATCTTTCCCCTCAGAACCCTAACTACGTTCCTCCCGATCATATCATGACCGCACCTATCCTTAATTCCACCATGCACCATCTTAATTTATGTATGTTGGGAATCCATGATTGAGGCTGAAGGAGTTTGAAAAACCCAGACAGCCCTCCCTCCCCGTTGAGGAGGGAATTATATACGTGGCCTTTTCCTCCCTCTCCAAGGTTTTTGTTCACGTCTGTTTTATCTTCATTTTATCAGCGTGTAGTTTCCCATTATTAGTAGCATTAAATTTTGTAAAATGCTACTAATAAAGCTGACACTTTGTTTTTCAGCCACATTATCAATGTGGTACACTTATTGAGAAAAAATATCGCTTAATACAGCAAATTTAACGTAATTCTGTATAAAAGTCAAACACAACAATTGAAAATAATAAATTATTAGTAAATTTATTTATTGTACGTAAAATACATTTTTCTATAAAATATTTTGTGTTTTTTATTTTTCTCGAAATTGTATTTACCTTATTTCAATTAGTCATCATCTTTTTTCAGATCTCCTCCATGACCATATGGCAAACTTTTAACACACATTTTGAAAAATTTATTCGAGAATACTTGAAATGCGTAATCAGACACATATTTACTTTTAGCCATATTTCCAAGAAATTTTTGAAGAGTAACACTGTTTGCAATTTTTTTAATAACTATGGCTATTTTAAATGGGTTTGCTTCAACAAAAATTCCTGATATTCTGTGTATTAGAACGGTGCTTGCAAATCCACAATCAATTGTTATGATTGGTTTTGCCATACTCATGGCGGCGATAATAGGCCCAGGAAACAAATCGTGCTTCACCAAATGTACAACAGCAGTTGCAGCATGTATCAGCGACTTTTTATGGATAGTTGGTAATTGTTTAAGAAACGAAACCCTAGATGCAAAAGGTTTACCTTTAGAAAACTCTATCAATTCGTTATAGTGGTCTAAATAATCATCTTTACAAGATCCAGCAAGAACAACATGAATTTCTTCCTTAAGTGATTCGTCAGCTATTTCTGTTACGTGTTCTAGTGCTTCTAAAACCAAAATAAAATTAGAGCGCTGCTTAAATTCACCAAATGCAACAAAAAGTTTGTAATTTGTTGGTAAATCTGGAACTATTCGCCTAACGTCTATGGTTTCTTCAGACCAAATTCCGGTAGCGTAAGAGGGTGTTAATACAGTGGGTGGTTTAACTTTTGGATATGATCTTTCAAAAACTTCCCCTAAGCATGTTGTTTCAACAATAATTTCGTCCGCACATGGGAGTGCTTTTATTGAGAGCAAATCAGGTATAAGTAGCATTTTTTGATGATACTCTTCAGTGCATTTCAAATGGGGAAAGTTATAAACGTAAAACGTTTTATAACTAGTGAATAGGTTAAGGAGGCACAAAGCAATGGGGTTTGTATCTAATACAACAATATTAGGCTCAGGATTTGGTGGATTTATTAATAATTGCCATATTAACCAAATCGTTTTTAGGAAGGAACATGTTCTTTTCCATGCTCCAAAAATGCTGGAGGGTAGCCAATAGCCATATACTTCAATATCTTCTTCTAATGGCTACAATTAGACCGAATAGAGTGTATTAAGGCATTGCTGATAACTTACTTCAATAGCATCTAGGGTTTCTTCCTTAGAAAACCTAGTTGTATATATCGCGAGTTTAACAGGATTGTCTTTAATTGCTAGAGCGATATCGATAATATAACGATCCTCTGGTCTTTTGCGAAATTGTTCATGTAAAATTATTATGCCGCAAATTGGTGCAATGTGTGTTTCTTCATTATTGCTGTTTAATTCTTCTACCATCTCTAAAATCCGAAATTTAACATTATTATTATTTTAAAATGTTACGCCAAAAACTTGCCAAATCGATATCAAACTCGAGAATAAAAATTTAAGTATTTAGATTTGACAATTTATAAATTACACAGTCATTTTGACATACGTAATCTAAAAACAAAAAATATGACTTTCTATGTAGTGCAAGTATACAAAACTTACATATTTACATATAATTATATATTTTATTAATGGTTAATGTCAACCCTACCTGAAAATATAATATACGAAAATTATGTACGTCGTATTATAGAAATTGAAGAACAGCTTGAAATTGCCGAGAATCGATGCAATACCTTGAAAGGTCAGTTAGATTCTATGAAAAAAAACTATCAAAAGTTCAGTCCAAGAGAATTACCGGATGATAGAAAAAGAACATCAACAAAAACACCATACCAAAAGAGGCGAGCCGTTTCGTCTCAACCGTACGATACACACGTAGTATGTTCTTCTGTCCCTCCTAGAAGCCAGTTTGACCTAAGTAAATTTACACTAAAAAAAAAACTTTCCATTTGTACTTAAATTTTAGATGATGATCAGAATTATGTTTTTCCACACGTTTCAAATCCTACTATTGCAAAATCACAAACTACTGCAACAAATCAACCTTCCCTCTTACGTCAAAATTCCACCTGTATTTCTACGGATAATACTGGAGCTGCCGTTCAAACAATCAACCACATACTTTCAGGGATTACAAACTCAGTCAATAAATTATCCCAATTACAGGTTAATAACGCCAGTACTTGCCCAACAAAACCACTTCCTATCAAACAACCATTTTCAAACGATATCGGTAAGTCTTTTACAAATAATTACTTAAAAATAAAATTTAATTATTAGGTATTTCATGTGACATGCCTACCAAATTATTTAGTCCCAGGTTGAATAAACGTCTTCATGAACAGCAGAAAACTGTGGAAAAGATAGTAAAAGAAACACGCTATCCTTCCTCAAATGATGTAAGGGAACCAACAATGGAAAGAAATTCCTCATCAAACATAAAAACAAAAGAGCCCATAACAGAAAAGTTAAGTAAACCACTAACAGCCCAATTAAAAAGCAAAGTACATTCCGCGATAGGTAACTCTGCGTATTTAAGACAATTAAAGTCAACTGCAAAACACGTTGAAAATACTACAAGCCTAAAACCAGTACGAACAGGAATGCTGGATGAAGAGTCCTTAAGCGTTTTAAAAAAACAGAAACGGCCAATCAAAAGATTTCGGACTACATCAAAAATGTCTGTAGCTAGAAAACTGAGCGATCCAGACTCGGATAAACGTATAAATAAATTTAGCACTGATAACTTGGTGGAATTGTATCACAATATTGCGGCTAAATCAAGCGATTCTGATGAAACTGCCAATATTCACAGTAAAGTTCATTTAAATTTAAGACAAGGTGCGGGAGATTTGGCAAGTTCCGAACAATTAGAACCTAGTCTAAATTATCTTCAAGCCGATTCTCATAAAACAGCCACTAAAATGTTGCAATCCCCCAAAACGCTTAGCATTATTGAGGAAAATAAGGGAATGAAAAACAGCATTGTTAGAAGAGATTACTTTAATCACATACCAAAGAATTACGAGCAACCAACTATTGCATCCAAACTGAAAAGAGTTACAAAAAACTATTTACGCTCTTTCAATTACTTCAATTTTAGATGTATTCCATTTTGCGCAGCTAAATCAACAAGTCCAAGTCATAACATTGGAATAAACATTCAACAGGTAATGAGCATTATAAAAACAAGGCAACCCATAACAGGCATTTCACCCACACTTGCTCACAATATTAGCCTGGCTGCTGAAAAATTGCACGGTAGCCCACTATCTGCCTTTGTCTCAAATTTAAGTACTAAAATTGGGTATGCTTATCATTTACCAATTATTTTAAACTTAATCCTATTATAAATAGCAGTGGGAGTTCGACTTGTCCACTTGTTAAACATCAAATAAATTATACTAAACTTCAAGAAATGGCAAAGACAATACCCGAAGAGCCCTATGAAGAAAATGAAGAAGAAGAGGAAGAAGGAGAAGCAGAAGAAGGGTCTGAATTGAAAGAGATGCCGGAAAAGGTACTCGGTCATGAAAGTGTTACCACAGAGGTACTCAATCTTATCTAAATTTCTTTCATAATCCTAATTTCGTTTTGTTTACAGCCTATTCCATTACCGGTTTGGAGTTCGGCGCCCTCAACTAATCGGTGTACATGTGTTACGCAAAAAGGGGTACCTTTCCAGAAAGTATTGAGTAAATACCAAATGAGAAGTATTAATGGGGAGACACCCCATACCAACTTTTCAAAACAACTCCTTACAAAAGTAAGAACTTTTAAGAGTAATTAAAAAAAAATTGTCATAGTTTGCATTAGCTTCCACCTAAAATTCCACCGAAATTACCAAAACAATGCACGTTCAACAATTCTAAACGTACGGCAGCCTGGGTGACAAAATCGAAAGAAATTCCAATTAAAGAAGACCCACCAGTAGAGGAAAATTATCAACCACCCCAAGAAGTGAAAGGAAACGAAAAGAATTTAAAAGCTGTGCTTAAAAACCTTCACGATGAATTTGACTATTTAAATACGTGTGTATTAAATCGTATTACTTTATACAAAGGAATAATTTTTGTTTGTTCTAGAAAATACGAAAACTTGTCGAAGAACAGCACAAATGCAAACCCAGAAGTTTTGAAACAGTTAGAAGAAATGGATATGCAATTAAATCAAAAAGAGGAAGAGATTAACATGGTAATGTCATTGTGCACTGAGGTAATGGCTTTAAAGGACCAAGTTAAACTGTTGAAAGAACGTACTTCAAGTGAAACGCTATCGGGTACTAAGAGTCCTGTAAAGAAGGAACCAACTGCTACAGTACATCTAACACAACTATTACGTCAAATTCAGAACTATCAAAATCGTTATCAAAATAAAGAGTAATCTATAACAGTTATACGTCTAACGAATTTTATGGAGACGCTAAATTATGTAAATTTATTCGGAGAAGAAATATAAATTTATATTAACAAATACATTGTTCTCACTTTAAGTTTGTCAAATGAAATATTTCCTTTACACAAATATAAAACGCTTCACTACACATTTCAATAAGCGTACCCTTTTTGTTTCGCCATGAAAATAACTATTTTCGATAGTAAAACTGTTAGATTTCTGCTTCAGACTTTTATAAAAGTTTCTTTTTACCAAATTTGGCACTTTTAGGATGAGAGTTTTTATTTTGGTTGTGGTCCCTCATTTAGTACTTGAAGTTAACCTTCAATGGAAGTTCTCTCTAACATTTAGAAATACACACGACCCCTTCATTAAGAAGCTTAGTACTAAAACTGTTTATGCTCATAATTTCGTCCAAAACACAATCTTAAGGTTACAAACTTA
>JARFJB010000902.1:4235000-4330000 GCA_036346205.1 Vesta saturnalis | reverse complement strand
AAATACTATCTCAGTCAGACTATGCAGTACTTCTATTGCATTCTGCTTTGACTCACGTTTTGCATTTTTTAGCTATTTCCAGAAAAGTTTCTTATTTTCCTCAAAATCGTTCTGCACTTTCTCACCTTCTGCCACCCTCAGTTCCTCTTTACTCGTGTTTACTGCACCATTGGCTTCTTCCTTTCTGAATCTGTGCACTTCATATATTCACTTTTTCTCAGTCTCATTTTTCGCAGCAATAATTGCCCTGTACATGTCTTTTTCCAACATACTGGCTTTCTTATTGACTCACTCCAGCAAGCGATTTTGTGCTTACCCACTATCGCTCTTCCACATATCTATGCAGCATAATTGACAACAGTGTCTTTCCAGGGCACCCACACACTTTTAATGTCACTCTTGTTTCATATCATTTAATTCGCATTCAGATCTCTGTTCATGCTTGTGCATACCTCATTCTCACATCGTCAGCTACCAGTTTTTCTATTTTAATTCTGAATGTTCGCACGACGTTTATACACTACTTTCACCTTCTTTCTCCATACTCACGTTTGTCCCAAGCACACTTTAGGTACATCCATAATGTGATCCGTTCCACATTCCGATCTACGAATTACTTTTGCATTCTTTACCAGTTTCTTAAATCCTGCATCACAAAACGATTAAGTCAATCATGCTTTTAGATTGTCCTCTGCGATGTATATATATATGAACACCTGCATTTAAACCAAACAGATTTCTTTGTACACAAATATTTACCAGACTTTCACTTTTCTCCTGTACTCGTGAATATCCAAACCTTCTTATAACGCGTTTCGTATGTTCTCTCTGCACACTCACACATCCATTCATATCGCCCAATGAAATTATTCGTCCATTTTGCTTACACACATTCATTGCTTATACAATGTTCTGAAAATTCTCACATTCTTGGCCGTTCTCCTTTCCTTTGCACTTGGGCACACACAGAATATAAAGCTGCCTTTCACTCATTACATTCCTAATTTATATTTCTCCATACACACCTCTAGCATTCCTTGTACCAATTCGGTATTCTGAGTTCATGAGGTCACAAACGGGACCTGTTTGTTTCAACCCTGACCATCTCCCGTAGCACCAGAGGTCCAAGCTGCAACAAATTCAGTTTTGTACCCTTTCAGTCAAATAACAGTATATTTCTAAAACTCTAACGGTTTTGATTAAACTTTATACACGATTATACTAAGAGCCTACATATAACTGTTACTGCCTTGTTCTTGTGGAAAAGTATAAACTGGAACCACAAAGGGTAGCTTTAATACTAGACGTAAAGAACATATGAAACTGCAAATTAAATCAACTAGAGAAGTGTGCCGTAGCGGAGCATGCCTTAGATAATTTAAATTATGATTTTCGGTATGATAATATGGAAATTTTATCATGTGTCACGTGTGGTTGAATTTGACTTAGTTTTTTTTTAATAGTAATATATTTAGATATCGAAAGTAGAATTTTGAAAAATTGTAGCTTTCCGTGAAGACTATGTGGTTATTGTAGTTTTGTTAAAAGGAAATGAATTTGTTCTTGAGAATTAAATTTTATCACTGCTGTAAAAGATTTTTATGAAACGTAGTTATATTACGTGTTTTAGTCGTGAGTTTTTTTTTTATGTTATGAATTTCGTAACACGGTTAAGTGATTCTACGTACTTCGTAGTCTACCAAACCGTTTTTAGGCAAAATCGTTAACGTAAGAACCAGTTGGGTTGTGTTATTGATAAAAAGGTGTTTCTTATCTCGATTCCGGGTAATCAGTTTTTAGTTGATACACGTGTGGTTGGAAGTTAGTCCAGTTTGCATTTTAGTATGGAAGATTTTAATAGTGGCGGTTAGAGAAGACGTGACGAAGTAGAAATAAGAGCGGTTGCACAAATTGAAACTTAACCTGACGCCTTCCTGAAGTTATCGTACGGTAAAATTTACCCTAGTCACTAAATGTGGATACAAGTGATTCTTCAATTAGCGCGGAGAAGTACATTTTTGAGTGTGTTGTATTACGTTTTGGTTATAATGTTTTGAGTTTCTATCGATTTCAATGGATTTTTGGAAGTGCTTTTTTATCTCTTGGATTACTTACTCCTTAGTTGAAGATCTTGCACGGCCTTATGTTGTAGTTAATGCTCGTACCTGTTTAAAAGATAAACAATTGTACTTATTTTTCTTTAATTCCGTATCTAAAACTTTATATTCATTGCGGAAAGATGTACGAAAGGAGAAGTTTCGAGTTGGATATTCCAGGTCGATTAAGAATTCGATTAAACATGAGCAGGACTATTTTTGTATCAAGTCGCTGTAGTTTGGGTAGACTGAAAATCTGTACAAACTTAAGGTAACTAATCATCTGTGTGTAAATAAAATGGTGTATTTTTACTCATGTAAACAGATAAAAGCGCTTCTGTTGTGCACTTCTGTATGAACGTCCTTTACAATCGTTGATGCAAATGTAGAAGCGCATTCACTCGGTCTTTTATTATTTTGTTTCGATTATTTGCGTTCCAAATTTATTGAATTTATGTTTTCTAATGATGTTTGAGATAGACAAAAATGGACGTATAGGATTATTTTAGTTTCAGGTTTTAAACTTGCAAGCTTCAACCAATTTTTAGTATTAAAATCAACGCCAGGAAAGTTACGTACCAATTCCTGAAGGAAGTGGATATTGAAAATTGATTGTGCATAATATTTGAACTTTAGACGTTTTATTTCATTTCAATTATTTCCGATTTACTCAATTTAGTAATCAGCAATAACTTTGATTAAATTATTTGTTTATTTGTATTTTTCAAGATTGTACACCCTTGCAGTGATGACGTATTTTATTTCCTTTGTCTATGATTTTGACTTTGAAGTTTCAGCATTGTTTATTTGATTATATTTTACGTTATTTTTTGTGTAATTGAGGTTAAGATTTTGGAATATAGAATTTCTTTGATTAAGTTAACGTCACGTAAAGTAAGAAAAGTATAATGACCCTTACAATTGGTCTCACAGCACGCTTACGTTGTTTTATTAGTGCGTACGAATATTTTAAAGTTTTTTTAGCACCAGTCCAGGAGCATGTTTTCTGATTCATCTGGTTAATGCTACGAAAGGTAAGCAAGTTTTTGTTTGTTTTTGAACATTACTGCGGAGTGTACTGCCGCTTAATCGTGTGCTAAATAAATCCACGTTTTTCATTTTAAATAAACTGGCGTCCTTTAATTTATGACTTCCTTAATTGATTTACGCTATTCTATTCACCCTACACACAATATTTTTCTCACTCCCACCTCCTAAGCTATCGGCAATTACGATTTATCTGTTGTGCAAATTTACCATTTTCACCTGTAACACAAGTCAGTGTAGTTATTATATTCCTTGGCAACGAGAAGCTATTGAGCTATATAAATATCCAAATAAACATCAGCAAGGAAGAAGAAAACCTCCGATTAATAGGTTATGGCATGTTGTAATTAAAACAATACAGAATGGTACATTTTAATTTGAACTCTTAGTGTGTCAAAGGTTTTTGCAGTGTTTTTACTAGACTTCAAGTAAATTCTTTAGCAATTAAGGATGTGATCGCAAGATTGCAATGATTGAAATTAAAATAAAGTTAAATGAACGAAACTTGTACCATAATAATTACAGTTCTTTAGGGTAACGTAAGGTTATCCCTTTGCACTTACATTAAATTTGATTAAATCTTGTTAAATTTGGTTCTTGGTTGTGATATTTTCATTGTTAACCGTTGTAAATTAGGGGGTGTTCTGACTTGTCATTTTAAGGCCGTTTACTAATAATTAATTAAAGGATCTATTTAATCTTGGCTAAAATAAAATTAAATAATAACGTTTAAATCTGTATAAAACATAAATAAAAATAGACGAATTCGAGCCCAAAACTTGAGTATCTGTATTATGAATGATAATCGTGAAAGTTTGCATTTTCATAAATATTATTAGTCTTTGTAAATAAGTATCTTTCAAATGATATGATCAATGTGCTTCAATTCATGGCGTTGTATTAGCGTCTTGAACCTATACATCGACGGGTTAAGGTATTTTTATTGTAAGATAATTAGTACCCTCATTCTTCACCATCTCTGCTGTGTTTTTTAGTTTAAAATATAACTGTAGGACGTAATAATAAAAATAAGTTAAAAATTCTTTTCAACACTTAATATACCGAGAGAAAGCAATAATTTAAAAATACTCGATACATTGTTTATATTTTAGGTCAATTCACTGGTTCGAAAGGGAAGTAAATGAGCTGCATTCCTGACTAAATAATTACAGCCTATAGAAATACAGGTAATTTAATAATTAATTTAATGTATATGAAAGCTTGTTACCTGAACGCTACTTTATTATAGTAGAGTTGTATTTTAATTAAACACGATACTTAAAGTAGGTACAAATTTTAAACTCTTATTTACTTATTACATTTATAAAAGCAATGTGTGTGGCCATATACTTTATTAAAATAATACCTGATTAATTTTTTTTAAAGGAAAAATACCGTAACAAACTGGTTTTTATCAATATTGCACAGTTACAGTTCAAATAATAGTTTAAAGGTTTTAGTTTTGTTTATCTTAAAAAATTCAATATGAGTAATTAATTAATTTATTTAAAGTCATTGCCAACGATTACTCATGTAAGGCCTCTGAATTACACTTCTACTCATCACATCATCTCTGATTCATCAATAGATAATAATAGATAAAACGTGTTTTATAATTTGATTTTGCATAGTTAATTGACAATTTTTGCTCTCTTCAGTAATTTAAATTAATATTTATGCGTACACTCGTTTTCGCTTTTGTTTGAGAGATCGGACATTTATTTACGGTTTTGTAAGTTATGCGAATACGTCTGAAAATGCGTACTCGATATCAACTACATAAATGTATAAATATTTCCATTCATTATAAAAAACATTCTTCTCAAAAACATAGGTTTTAACCCCTATTTTGGAGCGCGTGCGTGCGAGCGATCGTGCGCGCGTGTATGTGTGCCTGTGCGTGAGTGTGCGTGAGTCTGTCTGTGTGTGTGTGTGTGTGTGTGTGTGTGTGTGTGTGTGTGTGAGTGTGAGTGTGAGTGTTAGTGTTAGTGTGAGTGTGAGTGTGAGTGTGAGTGTGAGTGTGAGTGTGAGTGTGAGTGTGAGTGTGACTGTGTGTGTGTGTGTGTGTGTGTGTGTGTGTGTGTGTGTGTGTGTGTGTGTGTGTGTGTGTGTGTGTGTGTGTGGGTATGAGTGTGTGGGTATGGGTGTGTGAGTGTGTGGGTACATCTCTGTGTGCGCGTGCGTGCGTGCATTCGTGCGTGCGTGTGAGTGTGTGTGTGTTGTATGTTGTGTCTTGTGCGTTGTGTATTGTGTGTTGTGTGGTGTGAGTTGTGTGTTGTGTGTTGTGTTGTGTGTTGTGTGTTGTGTGCTGTGTGTTGTGTGTTGTGTGTTGTGTGTTGTGTGTTGTGTGTTGTGTGTTGTGTGTTGTGTGTTGTGTGTTGTGTGTTGTGTGTTGTGTGTTGTGTGTTGTGTGTTTGTGTGTTGTGTGTTGTGTGTGTGTGTTGTGTGTTGTGTGTTGTGTGTTGTGTGTTGTGTGTTGTGTGTTGTGTGTGTGTGTTGTGTGTTGTGTGTTGTGTGTTGTGTGTTGTGTGTTGTGTGTTGTGTGTTGGGTGTTGCGTGTTGCGTGTTGCGTGTTGCGTGTTGCGTGTTGCGTGTTGCGTGTTGCGTGTTGTGTGTTGTGTGTTGTGTGTTGTGTGTTGTGTATTATGTGTTGTATGCGTGTGAGTGTACATGTGCGTGTGCGTGTGCGTATAAGTTTTCTTGTGCACGTGTGCATGTACATGCGTGCGTAGATGTATGTTAGTATCCACGGAAGTCCAGATTTTTCGTTTTGACCTTGATTTCAGTTCTCCTGGAGCTGATTATATTGCATTATTTCATTTCTTCTAATTTTCGGTTTATGGGTTGTAAGGTAGTGCCTTGTTCCACACCATATATGTGATCATCAACACATATTGATTTTATTTCGGGTCCACCAATAAAGAACAATAATGTCAACTTCAAGAACGAATTCATATTTATTTCTCTAAGAAAAAATGCAATAACACAATCTTAAATGCCACCATGTTGATAATGGTTTTTAAGCGTTTTTAATTTATTTAACCTTTAACGGGTTTTGCGGTATTTGGAGCGGAATTGTATCAGTTCGAACAGATCTTATTGAAATTTTTACTGATACGTCTAATAAATAACTCTAGGTTTTGCAAAAAGTTTTTAATTGTTTGTCTTCTGCAGGTCTTACTTTACGAAAAGTAACGGCATTTCTGCAGACCTCCACTTCACTACCTTGGTTACGTCTTATCAAGATCTTTACTGTTATTCTCATCCCTACCCCTACTGGTGACTAGCGTAGAGAGAGCGTATAGGCGTTTCGTTCCCAATTTCTTTATCATGGGAAGCTTTATGGCACAGTTTTCCAATTGCTGACCTATTTGGTCTTTAAACTCCTTGGGTGCTGTCATTTTACCATCTAAATGTTACAACGGTTCCATCACACGCAATAGCAGTTTTTCGTTGTGTTCTCTTCTTCAGCAGTCTGCTGTCTACTATGTCTTTTCCAGTTCCAAATTTAGGTGTTTAGTGGCCTAAAAACCTTGAGTTCGGTTCGTGTATTAGTGAAAAATGCTCTTCGTAGTTTCTTTCTTTTCTTGAACAATTGTTTGCTCTTTTCTTCCATCAAAATAATCTTCTGATTATAAAAACTGTCATTAATGAAATCTTTCGATTTTCTTATCTTGGTCGTCTAATTTTTATCCCGTCTATTACTTTGGTTTTGTCTTCCCCTGTAATTACACTCAAATCCTCTAAAGCAGCCTAGCTATGGCGGCAGAGGCTTTATCTGATATTCCGGTCACACATGGAAGCTACATATGGCAATTTAATACGGATTTAAGTGCTTATCTTTTTCTCTCTTTTTTCAGTTTTGAAGAGCCTGGTAGATTTATCTCTTCTTCAAAAATCGTGTTTTTGCTCTTCATTCTGCTCTTCGTACGTCGTGTAATAGAAAAGGTAGACATCTAATCACACCGATTTTGTGTTGTCCCGATGTGTCATTCTTTTGTCGTCCAATGGGCGCTTGAAATTTTGGAGTTGGGACTACCCTAAGCCAACGATTTCACTATGGGAAATCAATAATTAGCTATATTAGTAGATCATTATCTAAGGCAGAGAAACATTGCTCAATTACTGAAACATAACGTCTTGATGTTTTGTTGGTCGTAGAAAAATGTTCTAGATTCTCATTTTGCCCTCGTGACCGGCAACCACCTTCTCATTTGCTAGAATAGAGTTCAAAACCTTTCTGGTCGATTAGCCATATTGCTCCAAATGTCCAATTTTACCATAATCCTCTGTAAAGGTGAAGAACAGGTCATGTCGGATCTAATTAAGCATTTTCAAGTACGTCACACTGACGTCACAAGCTCCACCTCTAACAGCTGATCTTGGACAACTTGTGTTACTGTTTCGTAGGAATCTACGAGTTTTGCTGTGATTTTTGAGTGTTTTCTCCAGAAAAATAGTGATAATTGACTTATTGTATTGTTACTATACAGTGTTAAGATATTTCACAGTTAATTAGTGAACATTATTAGTGTATATTATACTTGGGTTAGATTTTATCAGTACGTATTCGTGCCTTCACGACATTGCAATAGAAGTTTGTAAGTATTCTGTTACTTGCTTTAATAAGGTAAAACCCATGTGAAGTTTGGTAAATAATGTACGCTCTGTTTTCTTTCCAGAAAAAATTGTTTTAAGTGATTATAATTAAAACTGAGTTTTATTAAAAACTATCAAAAAATGATTGAACTTATTTGTGATAACTGCTTGTGGTGCTATTTTCATATAAGGTTCAATTAAAAGAGCGTTATCTTGAATGTAATTCTTTAATTTGACGAGTTTGGTTATAACTAGGTAACCTAAAAATTGCACCAACTTTTCAATATTATGTAGGATAATTGTTCACTTCATTCACGGATTTCTGGTCAATTGTATCAATACAATCCTCATTTACAAGTATTAGCACAGAAACATTTTCACCGCCAACGATTTTCGATAAAATTGTCAGACAACAATCACATCCCATAAAAACGTGTGTTAAAGTTGTCCAATATCACGCAAGGTCACGCGTTGTGACGTCACTTGAAAATGCCTAATTCTGATCCTGTCGAATCCTCTTCTACTTCTTTGATTACTCTACCGACTAAGATTCCATAGTATAGCCTTCATATGTGTTACTATAAATCCGACGCCCCCTTCTTAGTTTTTTAATTCTATTCCTTGGTTTGGACTATGAACGTGCCTTCGCTTACCTATCCCGAAGTTCAATATTAAAAAACGGTCCAGTCTAGTTAATACCAAATACATTAGTTTAATAATCTGCTCACTAGAATCAATTTGTTAATGTAAAACTACACTTTTTATCATAATCTTACCACCATGTCGCTGATACACAATGCTTCAATAAAGTTCGAGACTGTCCATGAAACTATAGAAATATTAAACATTTTTTTTACAAATATTGGAAAACATAAATAGGTCATGAAATATTAGTTATGAACGTTATAGGATGACATCAGCTTATTTGGACCGAGAGCAGCGCCATCTTTTGGAAAAAATTAAATTGCAAATATGCCAGAAAGGTGGACTGAACATAAGTTTTTTTCATTTTTAAACGTTATTTTAAAGGGTAAGATGTAAAACGATACATGTTTGGATAGAGATAAATCCGCCAGGCCCTCCAAACCGAAAAAAGATAAGCATTTAAATCGTATTAAATTGCCATCTGTCGCTTCCATTTGTGACCGTACCGCAATATCAGTTATTAAAGCCGATGCAGCTATAACTAGTGCTACTTTACAGGATTTGAGTGTAATTACAGCGGAAGACAAAACCAAAGTAATAGAGGCGATGAAAATTAGGCGAGCAAGATTAGAAAATCGAAGATTTCATTAATGACAGTCCTCATGATCAGAGGATTATTTTGATGAAAAAAAAGACCAAGCAATTGTTCAACAAAAGAAAGGAACTAAGAAGAGAATGTTTCACTAATAGAGAAACCAAATTCAAGGTTTTTAGGCCACGAACCACCTAATTCTGGAACTGGAAAAGATATTGCAAACAGTATACTAGAGTTTCTTGAAGAACACAACATAACGAACAACTTTAAAACTGCTATTGGGTGTAGATGGATCCGTTGTAAACATTGGACACAGTAATGATGTAATTTCTTTACTGGAAAATGAAGAAGAAAAACCTTTACAATGGTTAGTTTGTTCGTTTCATGGAAAAAAGCTACCTTTACGATATCTTCTTTGCCATTTAGATGATAAAACAAAGGGGCCCAATAAGCTTAAAGACGAAATAGGTTAGCAATTGCAAAACTGTGCCACAAATCCTCATGTCGTTACTTTGTTGCAAATTGAAAATATGTTTCCTCTTTAGTGAACATAATTGACTTAAATACAGATCAGAAGTGTTTATTGGATATGTGTATCGCTGTGCCAAATGAAAATTGATCACTACACTTATCTTTCAGAAACCCTAGAAAAATTGCACACTACAGATGACTTACATTAGGAAACCGTATACTTAGATTGTATGTGGCAACTGAAAACCATAAGACTCTGTCTGAGTACATTGTGAAAATGTATTCACCTGTGCGGTTTAACAATAAGTTAAAACATTTATATACTTATAGTTTCAAACATTTATTTAAGCCGGTTATTCACAAGAATGGGTACTTTGCTGCTGCAGAAAATCTCCTTTTGTCCTTTTGCAAAAATGTAAGAGAACTTGATTCACTGCATGTTTTCAAAGCAAGAACAGAAAGTAAAGGCGGAGTCAGGTACTTTAAACTTCCAAAGATAAATTTTGATACAAATGATTACATCGACATGATTTCATGGACTGAAAATGACTTACCTGAACCCCCCTTGGTAAAACATGTTTTCAGTGACTCTCTCAAAGACTTTATGCGGAGGACATCTAAAACTCAACTAAATAGTAAAGCCTATCACTTTCCTCGGGTTTCTTCTCACGCGCAAGCAATGCAAAAAGCTGTGAAACATTTTTCAGATGTAACATTAGTAACCATTAGAGGTTTTGTAAATCATAAGAACGGAACTTTCAAGGTGTATAGTGATATTTTTGACGTGTACCCTAATAAAAAAATATATAATTGATTAGAAGAGCTTTTCTTTCAACCTTAATTACTACTATTTCTAACTACAAAAATGTTCGCAAAAGTATCAAAATTAGCAAAGATACAAGCCTATTGACATTAAATAGTTATATGTATTATACGGCTAGAAAATGGGTGTTTGTGAGTACGAGTAAACTCTGCAGGCCGAGACGAAATCGAGGCCTACAAATATATGAGTACTTGCAAACCATTTTATGGCAGAGTGATAAACAAAATTCTCGTACTTTTTAAAATTTCATACCTGTTGAAATTAAGTTGGCAATACTGACAATTGACAGTAACCAATATAACCTAAAAAATACAATTGCGAAATTATTCATTACGCGAATTTTGTTGGCCTAGACCGGAAAACGCATAGTTTCCTGGTGTATTTGCGTTCTGCATGTGCCCTATTCCAGAATAAAGGCGCAAATTAATTATTTGTCTTACAAGGCCAGAGAATGGGCATTTGCGAGTACAAGTAAACTTTGAAGGTCGAGACAAAAAGTCCAAGGCTAGCTAGATACTTAAAAAAATTATTTCTGTAATTTCATTAAATGCGTATAATTCCGTTATTTCCATTTTACGGAAAAAGTGCAAAGGAAAAGGTGGATAATTATATTCTTTCTTTATAAGGCAGTTCTATTGATTTTTTGACGTAACCTTTTGTTTTTGAGTTACGACATAAACATACATTTTAGTTGGCTATCACTTTTTAAGAAAGGGTTTTCTTTGGTCTTCTGTTCTTTATAAGGCTGATCGATTTTTTGATGTACGCATTTGTTTTTGAGTTGAGACATAAACATACATTTTTTAAATGGAAACAATAGTTGGATATGACTTTTTAAGAAAGGAATTTCCTGACCTTTCTATGGATATGATTTTTCAAAAACTGAAGAGATGCGGCCGTTTTTCCGATTGAATTTCAGAATTATTAGTATGGTGTTTCAGCACGATGCGCACCGCCCTATCATCAATTAGGCGTGCAAGGTTACTTAGATACAACTTTCCTGACTTATGGATAGGAAGTTTCATGGCTTAATTACCCGATCTGTCTAATTTGGATTTCTATTTGTAGGGAACGATAAAAGATAAGGTGTTTTGAAGGTCGTTGCAAGCATTAAAAGATCTGATAGAAGACGTACTAGAAGCTTTTGCTAGTATTAATGGGCATTCTTTAGGAAAAGCTACAAATTCTGTCATAAACAGGTGTAACTTGTGTCTTAATTATAATGGGCTTTAGATGTTCGTTATAGAGTAGTATTTGTAGTTATTTACTATTTACATTTTTGTGCCTAGCCAATTCATTAACACTTTTTTTAATACATATCGAGCGTTCCATTTATTTTGAAAAATTCATTGTAATGAATGATTCATAAAAGACTATCCAAAGCGTAGCGGTACAAAGTGTACCCGCAATTCAAATTCATTTCCATTGTTCATAATATTAATGATACTAATTATACTGAAGTTGATTGGGCCGTATCTCTTTAGTTTTAAAAAAAAAAACTATGTCGTTCTTAAAAAGTTATAGCCAACTATTATTTCCATTAAAAAAAATTAAGGTTTAAAGCGGTCTTAATTACTATTTGTGATTTTTGGAAGATGTGTGAACCAGCTTAGCACTTTGCTGTACAGTTTTGGAAGTTGCTACGTATTTACGTTTTGAGAAGTTTATGTACCGGTTGGTAGGCAACACACACTACCCCTGGCTATTTGCCAGTAACGTATTCATTGTTATAAAAGTTGGACGTGGCAACGCCGCGTACAACGTGTCTCGAGTGAAGTACCAAGTTTAACATTTCTAATAAATGGGAAATATCTAATTGGTCAAAATGGAAAATTAAAAGGTGGCGTGATTCTTTCGAATGACGCCATTTTGTCTAGGTAGCATCTGTTAAAATGAACGTTTAGGGAACAACATAGGCTGTAAATTTACAAAATTCACATCGTAAAATAACATTTCAGTTTAAGCTGGTTTTTATTTGGAGCGTTTACTTAATATTATACTAATAAGAGTTTATCCTTTTTCTTTAATAGTATATAAGTTACCTTAAAGCTACGTGAGTGAGTGAGTGAGTGAGTGAGTGAGTGAGTGAGTGAGTGAGTGTGTGTGTGTGTGTGTGTGTGTGTGTGTGTGTGTGTGTGTGTGTGTGTGTGTGTGTGTGTGTGTCTGTGTCTGTGTCTGTGTCTGTGTCTGCGTCTGCGTCTGCGTCTGCGTCTGCGTGTGCGTGTGCGTGTGCGTGTGCGGTGTGCGTGTGCGTGTGCGTGTGCGTGTGCGTGCGCGTGCGCGTGCGCGTGCGCGTGCGCGTGTGCGTGTGCGTGTCGTGTGCGTGTGCGTGTGGTGTGTGTGTGTGTGTGTGTGTGTGTGTGTGTGTGTGTGTGTGTGTGTGTGTGTGTGTGTCTGTGTCTGTGTCTGCGTCTGCGTTTGCGTATGCGTCTGCGTCTGCTGTGGTATGCGTGTGCGTGTGCGTGTGCGTGTGCGTGTGCGTGTGCGTGTGCGTGTGCGTGTGCGTGTGCGTGTGCGTGTGCGTGTGCGTGTCGCGTGCGGCGTGGCGTGAGTGTGCGTGTGCGTGTGCGTGTGCGTGTGTGTGTGTGTGTGTGTGTGTGTGTGTGTGTGTGTGTGTGTGTGTGTGTGTGTGTGTGTGTGTGTGTGTGTGTGTGTGTGTGTGTGTCTGTGTCTGTGTCTGTGTCTGTGTCTGTGTCTGTCTGCGTCTGCGTCTGCGTCTGCGTCTGCGTGTGCGTGTGCGTGTGCGTGTGTGTCTGCGTGTGCGTGTGCGTGTGCTGTGTGTGCGTGTGCTGTGCGTGTGCGTCGCGTGCGCGTGCGCGTGTGCGTGTTCGTGTGCGTGTGCTGTGTGTGTGTGTGTGTGTGTGTGTGTGGTGTGTGTGTGTGTGTGTGTGTGTGTGTGTGTGTGTGTCTGTGTCTGTGTCTGTCGTCTGCGTATGCGTCTGCGTCTGCGTGTGCGTGTGCGTGTGCGTGTGCGTGTGCGTGTGCGTGTGCGTGTGCTGTGCGTGTGCGTCGTGCGTGCGCGTGCGGTGCGTGTGCGTGTGCGTGTGCGTGTGGTGTGTGTTGTGTGGGGGTGTGTTGTGTGTGGGTGTGTGTGTGTGAGTGTGTGTGTGTGTGTGTGTGTGTACTCCATAACTTTCGAAGGACTTATATCAACTTGAAATTTGGCACAAATATAGATGTAAACTATCCAAAGCGACCGATTATTTTTGGGGTCAGTGGGGCAAAATTGGGGGGTAAGTACCCCATTTGCAAATTTTTACTTTTTTAGATTTTCTTCCTTTTAATATGTATAGTTGTGAGTATTTTTTGTCCCTATAATTTTTCGGTACAACAAACTGTTTACGGTGTAATTTTTTTATAAAGTTAATCGTTTTCCAGTTATTTCGAAAAAACTGATTTTTTGATGTGGAAGTATTGATACAATATGCAGCGATTTTTTGAATAGATACTGACCTCATTTAAAATAAAAACAACTTACAGCAAAACATTAACAAAATAAATGGTCACAATAGTAAACAACTATAATGGAGGCATTAGAAATTCGAATTGCTTGTTTCGGCGAGTATTTGCATAGTAAATTGGAAAGATTTTAAATATACGAGGTAATTTGCGGATATGACTGTTTTGTAAAAGGGAGCAAGTAGAATCACTGTTATAGTGATGTATATTGGTCCGTCAGTCGCGCTAAGAATGGTTCTGGATGAACAAGACGATGCACCTACAACCACCAATAGAAGAAAAACAAATGGTGAAGGCATTAACCAGACATTTTCCGAGTCAAATGGAAAACATATTAATTGGCTCAGGCACAAGAACAATTGATCAATTAATAAATGCATTAGAACAAATACAAGTGGCAAACGCCAGTAAAAAGACAGCGTGGAATCCACCCCAAAGGGGTGCCAATGAAACCAATAATCAGCAAAAAGGCAGATGCCCACAAAGAAGGAACGTTAATGCAACGTATCACAGGAGAAGTAGAAGTAATTTTGGACCACATAGAGGACTGAGTCGAAGAATGTACAAATACCGAAGAGATCAGGAAAACTGTTATAGGTACCACAGAATCAACGATGAAGAGGAAGGGGGTCCAAGAGCCTCCTCCCAACGGCCGGAAAACAAAATCCGTCGAGACGAGAAGCTACGCTGGTCTCTAGTACTATACCTACGGAGAAGCAACAAAATTTAATTAGTTTTATTAGACAATTTTACAAAAATCCACATATAGCGCAAATGAAGAAAGACACCGAACAATATCGAGAAACAGAAGAAGAAGAAGAGGACGAAGAAGAATTGGCATATTGTCCAATAGTCGTAGAAAGGCTGGAGGGGGTAGTGCAAGATATACTTGTAGACACAAGAAGTCCCGAAAAAACTACATCAATAGAACAAATAAATAAAGGCAATGAACAATATGACGAAAAGGAACATCAAAAAGTAGCTGAAGGATTAATAGATCGAATTTAAGAATCATTTTCTGAAAATCAAGCCAAGCTCATAGAAGAAGAACAAACGACCGGGATGTCGACGAACATTGAAGTGTACAATATTGAAAAGAAAACTAGCGAAGAAAAGAAAATGATCGACGAGTTAATTAAGGAAAATGATGAATTAATTTATGAAAAACTAGGATTACTAACAATTCTGTTTGTGAATTAAAATCAAAAATGAGGTACCGTTTTTGCAACAAAACTACCGGATACCGTTGACGCAGAGGGAAGCAGTAGAAACAAAGAAAGAGAATGTTAGAGGACAAGATAATTGAAAGGTTGGAATCACCATATGTAAATCCCATCGTAATAGTACCGTTTGAGTGGAAGAGGAGAAAGAAAAAGGACAGGAATCTATCAGATCCTGCTGATAACGGATTTGAATCGCCAAATGTTTATAAGTTAGTTAGTTTTTTCTTTAGTATTTAGAGTTAGATGCCCCAATTATCATATTCCTGTTTTGTGTGAGGAAGTAACTAATTTTTTTGTATATCGCTGAGCAAGTTCCTTTTGTTCTATTTTGAATAGTAAATTGAAAAGCTTTTAAATACACGCGGCAATTTGCAGATATGACTGTTTTGTAGAAACGCTGTTATAATTATGTGTATTTGTCAGTCAGTAAGCGATCAAGAAGGGTCACCGCTAGTAATCAATCGGAGTTGGTTGAAAAGCGATTGCTGCAGCTGGATTTATGCTGCAATTAAAATTGTGAATTTATAACGAAAAGTCAGTTAGTATTGTGTTAAGAGAATATAAGTGATATTTTACCTTATCAGTGAGAAGGAAAACCTAAAAGGAATTAAATGGTAAATGCTTTCAAGTTGGTGGTAATAAAAAGATTGCATAATAATTTACAATAGCGTTTTAAGTGCGTATTGAAAGTGTTCCAAGTTGATGTTTTGATAGCGATTGATAAATGTTCAATAAGACAATCGACCCAGTTAATAGATCGATATATAAAGTATAATAACCAAAAAACATTGATGACTAAAGCATGGCTTTTCGCAGTTCGCTTGCAGTTTGTTGCGCACGCTGTTTGTAATTAAAACTTAACAAATAAGTAAAAACTGTGTAGTGTAAATAAATTGAGCAATTATTTACGAAAATCATTAACTGATGAAAGAAAATTAAAATAGTATTCATCCCCAATAAAGATCCAAAGAAGATATTGAAAAGAACAAAGCGAGCAAGGCGCCAGCAGTCTATAACCTATTTTAGGCCCATTCACCGGTCCAAGGAACGCAAGTATTACGTCACCGGTTCGAACAAAGTGATAACGAGTAGGAACCTTTCGATAGTATACATAAACGAAAATTGGCCTGTTTTATTTATTTTTAAATTTATGTTTGGATACAAATGCTGAACGAAAGTGTATTTCGTTGATCATTTGTAAAGGATTGATTTTGCATGTTAATATTAAAAAAAATACTAGCATAGAATTAGAATCATTTTTATATAATGCTGTAAACAAAACAGTCTGCATATAGAATTTGTCTTAATCAAATATTATCAGTTTTGATTCATTTTATTATTGACTGTTACAAATCTTAAAAGCTTATAAAACCACTGCATATGTAAATACTGAAGAAAGCACGTTCAATTAATTGCAAGGTACAGGTAATTAATAACATCAGATTGAGAATAATTTTGATGAATGATGACTATAACCATTTAATCCATTGTTAAGCTAGCTGGAGCTTCCCGATAAAAGGAAAAATGGAATTTGTTGAGTAATTATTAAAGTTCATTTACACGAACAGAAACGTGATAATAATAAAAGTACAGTTTGGTTAATGAACGTTACCTTTATAAATTAAAATCATTTAGATAATGAATCATTTCACATTTTCATAAAAACAATATAAAATTTTTACTCAATAATTTTGGAAATTGGAAAGGATTGAAAAAGAACTCAAATATTATTCATTGTAACTAAGTATATGCAAGCAAGGTAATAATCGCAGGTAATACGACCGTCACAAAATAATCCCCAACGTGCGAACCATCACAAAATAGCCCCCAAAAGAAGGACGAACGAAGAAAACTATTACAAAATGTTGCCCAAATGTGAGGCCCATTACACAACTTACGTTTTTTAGTGCTAAACCCTAAAAATGATCAGACTATCAAACATCCAGCGTTGACCCGGGAGCCTAGAATATACAACAAAAGCAAATAAATTCTCGAGCGGTGGTTATAGGAGGAGCCCTCTTTAAAACTTGAATATTTTTCTTTTAAGTCAAACGAAAGTAACGTAATAAAATGTAATTTACCAATTCGTACACCAGACAGATGTCTACCACTCAGATTAAGTAATGTAAACACCTGAAATAAGCAGTAATGAGGTAATATGTCGAGCAAACAAAAAAAAAGTAGGTAATTCAATACTACTGCCACGAACACTGAGACTTGAATGATAAGAACTCACATTCCCAAAGGTGACTAATAAGTCACTAAATAGCAATTGTAAGTTGATGGCTGAACGCCGCATCATTCATAATTTCATTAATATCTAATAGCTTCCTTGTTAGGATAACGTTTGTTATAAACCACATCAAAGCCTACGCTTGTACATATAAAGCAGGAAACACAAAACATAGATAAAAAATTCAACTACATTAGCAAGTATTAAAAGCTTAACATGGGTCACCTTGCATAAGAAATTAAAATTTACCGAAAAGCAATATTCAAGTACAAGTAAACATCAAACTTCAGAGCTACATGTGTAAAATGCAACAGCTGTTTGTAATACAGCTAATGTTCTTAATGATAGTTAACACATCATTAAATAATGCACAAGCGAAGCTAATTAGGAAATTACAAAGCGAGCATCTGCGTAAGTGGCATATTAATTTTTGTAATTAAAAGGTACTACGTAAAATTTTAGGCGCATAAATTTGTTAAGAGAGTCGACAACTCAGGCCTTAGATTTAAGTATATATCGGACACCTGCAAGTACTGAAACCGTTCTACATTTCTATTTATAAATCATCGAATTCGAAGTGAGAAACACTTAGAGTAATTAGGATGATCGTAGGCGACTGCAAATATCTCCAGGGCTCCGTCACGAATTAAACTACATGAAAACTCATCAGTAAGTTGGTTGTGTCAGGTATACCCAAACGTCTTACTTGATTTAACCTCGGTGTTTTAGAGACAAGTCAAGTCTAATAGCGTAGGAAGTCCCTTCAATTATCTTCGAGCTAGAGCTGCCGTAGACCACCGTTAAGTGCTCAGTATTGAGGAAGAGTAGTTACCAGCATATTTGTCAATGCCGGTTTCGAGAAGTATCCTCAGACAGGCGAGGGATCAAATTCCGCATACCGCACAGAAGAATCGTCTTAGTTACGAGCCGAGTCATAACTGTAGAAACTTTACATATCTCAATATTAACCTGAAAGGTGTAATACATGTTAAGAAGAACTTACCTCCTGTAGCAACGAGAGAAAGCATGTAGGTATTAAGGAAACTTTTTATATCCGTAAAAACGAAAGACTAAATTATTACTTTAGTATAATTTTAAGTATATGTTTGAGAATTAAAACGAACGCTGAATGTAACCTTACAATGTAACTTTCTGTAAAAATTGCCTTAAACGCACACTTCACAAAATGGCGTTTTTGAAAAAGACCACCTGTTTAAAATCTTCTGTTTCCATCACTCCAATCCTCAAGTTTTATCCAAAATTTTAAATGTGGTGCAATACCAAAACGCGCAGTTGCCACGTCTAAAATCATACTCGGAACGAAGTAAGGTGTGTTTCCTAACAACCAGTACGATCAATTCTCAACAGTAAGAGAAAATACGAACACTAACTCGCAACGTAACAGATTTTTATATATTTAAAATTTCTATAACTACAGTTAACCTGTACTTTGTATTACCCTCTTCATCTATACTTAAACACTTTTCGAAACCTATCTTCATGAACATGCCACTAGTACACTGACCACGGAAGCGAAAAACGGTAGGCTTACGACAACTTCGCACCGAAGCCGTTAAGGTCTCATCGTCCTTGTCCCAATCTCTACCTAATATACAGAAACCTATTCATGTAAGACTTTTGGGTGCTCCCGACACAACTAAGATAACGGTGAGGTTTTGCTTTATTACGTCACGGAGCCCTGGAAACCTACCAATAAACTGTAGCTGGAATTGAGTATATCATTCACTCATACGCACTAAACCTACTAACTGTTGCAAAATGTGTTTACGACAAGTTTTTTTTTGTTTGTTGGTTTATTCTAGCTAATCCGGTGCGACTTCGTCTCCTGCTGGATTTTATAGTGCTAGTTGAGTTAATTCATGTTGATTATTAACTAGTTTTTGTAGCACTGAATAGGTAAGTGGTTTATTATTGCTGTAAGTGGTTTATTATTACGGTAAGTGATTTATTAGTACGATAACTAGTTTATTGTTATACTAGGTAAACATAGTTATTTGTATTACAAACCATTTTATGACAGAGTGATACACAGAATTTTTAGTGTCAACAGTTGTTATTACTATCAGTAAACAAAATTGTTCTTCTTTTTAAAATTTCATACCTTATAAAATTAAGTTGGTAATACTGACAAGTGACAGCAACCAATATAACCTAAAAAATGCTATTTTTGCCAGCCTAGGCCGGATGACGCGGTACCTTTGCGCACGTGACATGTTTATGTCGTAACTCAAAAACAAAAAATCGATTTATCTACAACTTTTTCCTTTGCATTTTCTTAAAGTGGAAATCACGGAATTGTACACAATCAAAGAAATAACATAAAAATCGTTTTTTTAAGTAGCTAGTTAGCCCTGGACGTTTTGAAGTAAACAAAACAAGTCACCCTGTATATCTCACCGTCCTAGCCAATTTCTTGATTACCTCTTTTTTTCTTATACTGGGTTTTATTCTCCTAGTTATTGTTATTGTTGCAAAATCTACCAATAATGGAACCATTATACGTAAAATTAATCCTATACCGTGTGTAAACTTTCAAAGCGGAACATAGGAAAATAACATGGGAAATCAGTTATTTTTAGATAATTTTACCTCAGATTTTTCTACAAGAGGTCTCTATCTAAAGAGGATTATTTGCTGAATCTTCTAGTACTTCTTAAATAACTGTTTTTTAAAATTTAAGTAAAGTAATTTAGTGAATTTCAATATTTAGAAAATATGGTGTGCTATGACATGTGAAATTTTATTCGTATTTTAAGCGCTGCATACTTACTTACAAACATGAATAATGATAATATCCATTGTAATGAAGAATGAGTGTTTATTGTGAAAACATATTACAGTGGCGTGAGTTACAGAAGTGTTCGATATTTGTTCTCTGTTAAGTACAATAACAAACCTATACTATCTGTGAGTGCAATACAGCGACTTACTCGGCAATTTGAAGAAACTACTAGTGTAGCAGTAGTATGTAGCGACTTATATCTGAATGTTTGTGTTACAATGCTTATGTATTTTTGTAATACAGCAGGCGTTAGAAAAACTGGTAATACGAATTGCAAGAAAGGGTGCTTGCAGAAATTGGTAGAGGTCCTACGTTAACCACAAGAAAAGTGTAACGTTTCGCATGCATGTGGTTGGAAAATCATGAAGAACCACAAATACCATCCACATAAGAAGCAGTGCCATCCAGAGTTGTTGCCAATGGATAAAGAAAGCAGGCGTGTGTTCTGCGAAAATTTAAGAAAGACCCAACCGAAATCGCGACATTCTGTCATCTATTTGTTTCACTAATGAGAGTAATTTCACACTTAGCAATGAACCGAACGTAAAAACACCCGACATCGGCTCTCCGAGTCTAGCTTTCTACGCAAATTCAGTATTTTCAAAAAATTAATAATAAAATTATCGACCCTTTTGCAATAGTTGGTAATCTAAGTTCAGAAAGTTATTTGAAACTTTCAGAACTTTTAGTAAGTAAAGTTGGCCTGCATTAGAAGAAGTTTCCAATGAAAATCGGGAGGTCTACTTTCAACATGATTGTTGCCCACCTCATTTTGGTGTAGACGCTAGAACCTATTTAAACGACGCTTTTCCTAATCATTCTTATGGGGTCACCTCAAAAATAAACTTCATAAAACTCACCACCGAAATATTAATTTTTTGACGGAAGCAATTTTTGTCGAATGTTCACTTATTAATACATTATGTAGGTAGCGGACCGCGAAAATTTTATTATTGCAACCAACGCTTTTTTAAATCGCAATTGTTACTGCGATGGAAAAGTTTAATTAATGGGGTTTAACATATTTTATTATATATTAAGTCGTAATTGTTGCCTTGAGTCCGCCAAGAAAGACCGATCATTTTCTGCTGTAAATATGAATGGCTTAGAACTCAAGTTTACAAACTCTATTTCTAAGTTAGGGATGTCCGTATCATCGAACCTTTCATGGGTTGACCACCTTTTGTCAGCCAGAAAAACAGCTGCCCGTAAACTGGGCTTTCTATACAGATCTAAACAGTACTTCACATCGCAACAACTCCCTTTACTGTATAAGGCTCAAATTCGACCTCATCTGGAATACAATTCCCACCTCTGGGTCAGTGCCCCCAATACGCCCTTGATATGGTAAACCGCATCCAAAAAAGAGCTATCAGACTTATAAATGACTCGTCTCTGACTTCTGACCTATAGCCTCTTGAGCATAGAAGAATAGTTTCGGTTCTTTCCTTGTTCTATCGCTATTACCATGGCAAGTGTGCCTACGACATACACTCTTTAATACCTTCGCATGCCATCTTCGCTAGGAACACTCAGTTTGCCCATTCACACAATAATTACGCACTCAAAATTCCATCGTGTCACCCTAAACGGGCTCAATCTATATTTTTCCACACGGCGACCAAACTGTGGAATGCACTACCCAGTTCCTGTTTTCCTTTAAACTTTGACTTAGATCAATTTAAGGCAGCCATTCATAAACATTTCTCGGCAGCCTAACAATATCCTTAAACCCTCCCAGTGTTCCTGTGTGCTTTAGCACGTTAGGCAAATCTTAGCTTGTTCGGGAATACTATAAGTAAAAAAAAATTGATAATGTTTTCTGAATATTTTACTTTCTGTATTTTACGTAATTGATATTTGAGTAAGGGTTGAAAAAAACACATGTTAGGATAGAAACAGATGCTCGCTCGAACTGCTTTTATTGAGGTAGTGTAACGAATCTTTGAAAGTCGCTGTATGCACATTCTTGTAGTAAAAACTTCACAAAGGTAATAATAAATTGTGACGGTACAGACCGCGATCAAAAGATATCTTTGTAGATACGTTGAAACTTGACACCTAAATGTAGCACTTGTTACGGACGACTGCATATTTTTGAAATTAAGATGTCGTTCAATAATTAATATGAAACTGTTCTAACGTAATAATTTTTTGTTTTTTTATTACTGTTGAAAAATGGGGGTTGATTGCAGGAGTAAAGATAGTTAGTTTTGGAAATCGAAGGGGAAGGGCAGTTGCTGTTGAAATTTTGATTGAGCCGGACCCTTTGATTTGTTTTAATTAGAAACTCCCGTTGTAAACCGTTCGGTCTATAAATATTTTGTCGTTTACCTTTTAACAAAACTAAAACGCTAATTCGTTCGTGTCTTTTTGTGTATGTTTTAATGTAAACGTTTCCAAAAATTAATGTAATTAATCATCGCAGCGCCGAGTTTTAAACCGCGTATCTTAACCCCGCCGTATTGGTGGTTTAACTAAAGGGAATATATTCAAGTGTAAGTAGGTATTTTTATGTAAATCAAAGCTCGCAGCAAATCATTTTAGAAGCCTATGTAACGTATTAAAAATCAAACATTGCCTTGCAAAGGTATCTCATTCGCACGCGGGCTCAGTAAGTGGAAATCTTCAAAAATACAAGACAGTACAGGGCTCCCTCACTCTGGTATTTGGGTAAATTAGCATTGTTGTTGTTTGTTTATATTTATATTTATGTAGAGGTGGGCGTGGGCGAACGGGTACAGGATACAGCTTGGTTAAAATTGTAATAGTCAATTTCCAAGTGTGTACATATTCCCGGGTCCAGATGACCATTAAACACCTCGAATTTTATTTTTATTGTTGTATAGATGAATGTGTAACCTGAGAAAGGGGCGCTAACGCACTCAAACTTATATATCGGTCACGATGTTATGATCTATTTATAACTTACCATTGTAAGGCTTTGTTTTAATGAGTTTTTTGTCAGTTTGTTAAGTAGAATTGTTTGTCTACGAACTAACTCTGTGCTTTAGTAGTCACTAAACAATTGTGTACGTGTCAATTCTTTGTCCATTTTCTTTTGTCTTGCATTTATTTTATTATCAGCCTATCTAATTCAGATAACACAACGTACCTACCACTAGACTGCCAATTCGTTTGATCAGATTTGAGGTTTGCGAGTAATTAAATATCAGACTTGTAAATAGATTCTAATGTTGTAAGTATTGCCAGGAAAATCAAAGTAAGGCAAGCAATTAATTTGAGTAATAGTAACATTATTGCCAGTAAAGTCAAGATAAATCACTTAGCGATTGTTTTGTTCCTGAATTTGCATTATTGCGAATCAGTTCAAATTAGACTTTTCAAGATAGGGTACCTGGGGGATGCTACAATTACATTAAAACATTTACTAAATTACTTTATTTTCATTTCAAAAAGCAGTTATTTAAGATGTGTTTGGTATCAGAAAACCCAGATTCCTCTTGTAGAGAAATCTGGGGAGAAATATTCTACAAATAACTGATTTCCCTATGTTCCGCTTTGAAAGTTTACACACGGTATAACTGCAAGTGGTAATTTGCAGATATTTTACTCTAGTTTTTTCTTTAACGTGTGCATCAAATGCTTGTAAATATGTACAGTCGAATTGGTTTTCCACATTCAAATCGTATAGCTCGTTGTGAATTATGCGGTATTTGAGACAAATATTCCGCTACTAAAGTACGTCCTAAAATATCAGAGAGTAATAAATCATCTTGACAGCGACAGGTCAGTGCCGTACTTATTAAAGTCATATACTATAAGGTCTGTAAAATATAAAAATCTACAATTTTTAATACACTGAAGTCCCAACCGCACATCTATGAGTTGTTTATTACTCTCTGACATTCTGGGACGTACTTTAGTTTAAAGTATTATAGTTACTAATATTTAAGTTTTTATTCCTGTAAATGAGAAAATTCATAAATTCATAGTCTTATGTCAATAGTGTTTTGTGAATAAATTAAAATTTTTGGTCGTATTTGAATAACACTAATTTGATGGTGGTAAGAATTTACGATATAATTTAAAAAATGTATAGAATACCATATCATGTAATATTAGGTCACAAAGTGTTAAAATTAACAAGATGTCACGATTTGATCGTCATTTAATACAGGTAACCCCAGTTTATTAGGGTTTATGTGGAAGTGATGGTGAAAGTCCTCGTTTTAGCAGACCAATGGCTAGTCGCGTGTACCTATAACATACTAAACCCATCAATCTACATTAACGTTAAAAGCTTTTTTAATGAATTGCACATGGCATGCCATGCCGTGTTACGATTACTAAGAGATAATACCAAATAATAAATATGAAAAAAGGCAGCTGAAATAACCAATATATACCTATGCTATTAATTTATTTAAACTAGTGTCTCTTTATACTTTATCAAACACGATTGAAAAATTCCTTATAAGAGGCACAAGAACTGCTTATTGTTAATAATTCACCCATAGCTCATATAATTTACTGCATTTTTCCCTATATGTAATTAATGTAAACCGTTAACGATGTTTCTGACCTCTAGTAGGCCATGAAAATTTTCTTTATGTTTGCGACACTGAATTGTGAAAAGTAAGGTTAAAGAAATTCGTCAATTTAAATCCAATGGCTTAGAGGCAAATTTAATAATTAAAGAATGAAATGAAATATTAATAAATAATTTATTATATAGCGTTTATAAAATTAATTTACATTAATAAAGACTCTAAAGATGTTTGTTTTCCTTGCTGCGTTCCCTTAAAAATACACATATTTCTTGTGTGATTTTTATTTGTTTGTTTGGGTTTAACGTAGTGGATACACAATTGATTTTACTTATTTTTAATACTGGGTGTTAATGAATAGTTGTCATATGCTATGTGTAATAAAAATTCCTTTCATAAAAATAATAAAGAACTTCATTTGAGACTATTCTTTTAAATGTATTTTCTAAGTATCTGACATACTGTTTAAGATATTACAATGCAATTCAATTCTCCAGTTATTATGGTGTAAGATTTTTTAAGATAGGTACGTTTTTTGAACAAAAAAAGTCATGTGTGTTCTTTGTCACAAATTAGATAAGCAATGCAATGAATGTAAAAAAGCGAGTATAGTCAAAAATTTTAAGAAATTAAATACGAGGAGTTCCCATATCTCCGCTACTGGGTAAACTAAAAACTCACAAGCTACACAGTAATATACCCTCTATATGTTTCATGTGTATAATTTCATTTTAATGTCTTAAACATTTTATGAGATATTTAGAACATACATTAAAAAAAAAGTAGTTTCAAGACATGTTACGTCACGTCACGTGGGGTCGTGGTGTGTCAAGTTGTGTTGTGTCGTGTGGCGTACTGTATGTCGTATTGTATCGTATCGTACCGCATCGTATTGCATCGTATCATATACTATCATATAACATTAGACTATATTACATTAGATTACATTACACTACATTACAACACATTACAGTACAATACATTGCATTACATTACATTACGTTACATTACAATACATTGCATTACATTACATTACGTTACATTACATTGCATTACATTGCATCACATTACATCGCGTTACATCGCATTACATCGCATTACATCGCAGTACATCGCATTACATCGCATTACATCGCATTACATCGCATCACATTGCATTACATTGCATTACATTGCTGTACATTGCATTACAATGCATTACATTGCATTAAATTTCATTACGTTGCATTACGTTGCATTACGTTGCATTACGTTGCATTACGTTGCATTACGTTTCATTACGTCGCATTACGTCGCATTACGTCGCATTACGTCGCATCAAATTGCATTACATTGCATTACATTGCATTACATTGCATTACATTGCATTGCATTGCATTCATTACATTGCATTACATTGCATTACATTGCATTACATTGCATTACATTGCATTACATTGCATTACATTGCATTACATTGCATTACATTGCATTACATTGCATTACATTGCATTACATTGCATTACATTGCATTACATTGCATTACATTGCATTACATTGCATTACATTGCATTACATTGCATTACATTGCATTATATTGCATTACATTGCATTACATTGCATTACATTGCATTACATTGCATTACATTGCATTACATTGCATTACATTGCATTACATTGCATTACATTGCATTACATTGCATTACATTGCATTACATTGCATTACATTGCATTACATTGCATTACATTGCATTACATTGCATTACATTGCATTACATCGCATTACATCGCATTACATCGCATTACATTGCATTACATTGCATTGCATTACATTGCATTACATTGCATTACATTGCATTACATTGCATTACATTGCATTACATTGCATTACATTGCATTACATTGCATTACATTAGCATTACATTGCATTACATTGCATTACATTGCATTACATTGCATTACATTGCATTACATTGCATTACATTGCATTACATTGCATTACATTGCATTATATTGCATTACATTGCATTACATTGCATTACATTGCATTATACTGCATTACATTGCATTACATTGCATTGCATTGCATTACATTGCATTATCATTACATTGCATTACATTGCATTACATTGCATTACGATTGCATTACATTGCATTACATTGCATTACATTGCATTACATTGCATTACATTGCATTACATTGCATTACATTGCATTACATTGCATTACATTGCATTACATTGCATTACATTGCATTACATTGCATTACATTGCATTGCATTGCATTACATTGCATTACATTGCATTACATTGCGTTACATCGCATTACATTGCATTACATTGCATTACATTGCATTACATTGCATTACATTGCATTACATTGCATTACATTGCGTTACATCGCATTACATCGCATTACATCGCATTACATTGCATTACATTGCATTGCATTACATTACATTACATTGCATTACATTGCATTACATTGCGTTACATGGCGTTACATTGCGTTACATTGCGTTACATTGCGTTACATTACGTTGCATTACGTTGCATTACGTTGCATTACGTTGCATTACATTGCATTACATTGCATTACAAGCATTACATTGCATTACATTGCATTACATTGCATTACATTGCATTGCATTGCATTACATTGCATTACATTGCATTACATTGCATTACATTGCATTACATTGCATTGCATTACATTACATTGCATTACATTGCATTACATTGCATTACATTGCATTACATTGCATTACATTGCATTACATTGCATTGCATTGCATTACATTACATTACATTACATTACACTTACTATACGATCAAACCGCTCTAAGCGTTATGAAGGCTTAGCAAGGTAATCAGGTGGAAAAGCTAACTACAATGGAGCTCGACATAAGACGTAGAGTACTTGAAGTTTACCTTAGAACACTTTACGTAACATAAAAGCAAAAAATAACTAAGTTCAGTCCGAGAAAATAGTCTTCCAGCGCTACCACAATCTGAAATTTCTCTGGGTAAGTAGTACTACGGGACATCCTTAATTTAATCCTACCTGACTTTGGAAGGTACAATTGTAGCCTACTCGATGAAATAATACACAAGTCAATCTCAAATATTCAATACATACGAGAGTTAAATACGTATTATAAAAAGTTGAGCATTTATGATTAGTAGCAGATAGATAACATTAAATGAATTATTGAGTGTGAATTCATTGACAATCAAAGAGCAGTAAAAAAAATTTATTGAGAGTCTTTGCGCAGAGGTTTTAGTAACGCAGTTGTGGTGGAATTGTGAACCAATAACATCAGACACCACCATGTATAAACCTCCAGTAGACAACTTTCCTAGCCTCCTCAAAAAGCTATGGCCTTCCTTTGATAAGAAAAAGAAACAGAAGATAATTAAATGTAAAATTTTCCCAAGATAAACTCATAAAAAGTTCTGGACAGGCTCCTGACAGGAACCTGAAAATCTAATCGATGGACAGATTACGGAAGTTAATAAACGTAATATAGACCAAACATTTGTAGCTATAGTGAAATATACATGTTATAATATTCACAAACGACAACAACGTCGAAAAAAACATCCACGTTCCTGCAGGAAAAAGCATTCCGCCATAGAAGCAACAGCGACAAATTTAACATACATGATTCTGACGTAGTCTCCCTCCCACACCATCTTCTTCTGAAGGTGATTCTTTTACTAAAACTAAGGCTTAAGGTGGTAGTGAAACAGAACTAGAATCCAGTATTGTAATACCGAATGACAAAAACCAGGTGCCTATTTTCAACAGTTGAGAAAACGTGTTTCCCGTAACGCACAATGGAATCGGCATCAATGACTGGCTGTTTGTGCAACTCCTTACAGAAACCGACCAGCCTGGATTATCAAGACATACCCGTTCGCGGTTTTACATTGCAGAAGTTGTATCTAATAATGGTTCATCTCGTTTTGTCGAAAATTTCCTTTGCGAAAAGCGCGCTAGGGATCATAGATCATAGATATGTCAGACCATTACGATATTATTCTTGCGAAGTAGTTGGGAACTTGTAAATCCGTGGGTTTTCACGCGAGAATATTTTTGAGCATAATGTAAGCCTGGTGTAAATGTTACGCTGCTAGATCTTGTAGCAAAGTGTTGAGAATTTTCTAAATCTTAAATTCGAATGAGAAAGAAATTATGTTTTAGTAAAACCCCCATTGAGACAATAATGAGTGCCACTGTATGTGGCTACTCCATTTTCAGGAATGTAGGGTTGAATTGGTATAAATAAGCAGCGTGAGTGAATTAATGATATGTTTCTATTATATCAAAGTATAGAGAAAGAATAAGTAATATGTTTTTACTTGTATAAACGAGTTTTCACAATAGAAAATTGTAGGTATGATCATTATGAATGTTGGATTTGAATATTTAGGAGACAATTATCTTAAAAATGGCCGAAGTATTAGTTGCATTGGTGCCGTGCTAGCTCACTTTTTTTCGGTTTGGTCTTATTTGTTACTTTGTGATAAGTGTAAGGTGTTTGAATTCAGTCGTTTTACGTGTTATATCCAACCCGCCCGTTTTCATTGTAATCCGCGCGCGCGTGTGTGCGTATGTGTGTGTGTGTGCTTGTAGCCAGGGTAACTTAAAAAATACGTAAGCAACTTTAATAAAATTGTATATTTGCAGTTATTTCAAAACGTCTCGGTTCTAGCAACGTTCGGTTAAAATGTATTCACAAATAAAGGCACTTTGTAGAAGGCGCTAAAATATATTGTGAATATCTCGAAAACCATTACCCTTATAAAAAAATCGAAGAATCCTTTATTAGAGACGGTAAACATTAGATGTTTTCTTAATGAAACTTTTCTGTAGGGTAATAAATAAATGCTATAAAGCAAGAGAGTGTCTAAGCGCATATTGTCAATATTTTAAAAACCAACATCTTTACGGCAAGAAATATACACAACAAGATCACTTTAGTTATTCTTATAAAAGCTTTTAATGTAAAAATAAATAAACCTTAAAACTTAATTTATGTAATAACGAGCTATATTTGTGCCCTAGTGGGCAAAAAACTTTCCCATCTTCTGTATATTCATTCAATATGTTTTTTAGGAAATTTCATTATTTAATTAATTATAATAACCATTACTGTGAAGAATTTCCGAGTAACTGGCATTACTCACATTCACATATCATACGTCATTGTAGGTTGTCATTCTTAACCATACTTTGTTACAGTTATGCATATTTTCAGGTAGAGGGTGAAACTGCAAGCATCGCTGTCTCAATAGTTTCTTGTATTATACCTACTTTATAAAAAAAAAGGACTAAGACTAATGGACACTTGTGACCCGCACAAGAGAGAATTGCCCTTAAATGAGCTACTTCACCTAAGTTGTTTCCGCAATGTTACAACTTTAACTGAAATTGTCATCACTAGTTTTACATTGCAACCATATATTAGTTTTCCCAAGCATTCTGCCTATAATAGTTTATATGGGCCCTCCCATCGTACATTAATTTTGATCAAAATTGTTAGAGCAGTTTTTGACGAATGCTATAAACTGTTATTTGATAGATGCAAACATGCGTACACACGAACACAAACACACGCACGCACGCATGCATAACCGCACGCACGCATCTAATGTGTGTGTATAAAACGCATTAATATGTTTAATTTAAACGTCAATTTGACTAAATATTTACACGGAATTCTATTTAAAAATTATTAAATTATCCATTATGAACAGAGAAAAAAATTTGTCAGACCCTTTTCCCATAAGAGTAGAAGGAGCCTAGAATAGCCACATCCCCATATCGATGGCCATTTACCACCCCTATTTTGAAGGCTTCCTTTCGGGGACCTTTTTCAACCCCTAGACGGAATTTTCAACCCCTTGATGGTATGTTTACGCTAATTAGTGATCATTTGGCTGTCCTTGAGGGTCATTAAGGCCTTCTTGTCAGTTCACCTCCAGTGTTTAGGGTGTGGGGCGGTCACGTGGCTGATGTGGGGATGGTCACGTGACATTTTCATCCCTAATTAAGGCCTTTTTGGCAGTTCAGCCCCTGTAGGTAGTCAAATGAGACGCAAGCAGTGTCCTGATTGGATGTCCTGAGGGTGGGCCACGCCTCCTAGTTTCTGATTGGTCTATATCCTCCGCCCCTTGAATTCTGATTGGTTACGGGGCCTGGTTTGTCGGCCATTCTTGTTTTGGTTAGGCATAATCGAACTCGGTTGGGCTTTACGCAGACAGGTTTTATACAAGAAAACCAAGTCACGTAAACAAGGCCGATGCCGTAATCACATTTTCAAGGTCCTGTCACCTGTCACTATTCAATTACATCTATAGCGTTAGGGAAAAATCCCATTAATCACCTAATTGCGTAAAGGCAAACATGTTAACCTTCATTTCCAATTTTGATAAAATAATATCAAACTCACTATTCAATTACATGTAGTGTCAGGGGAAACCCTCTAATTATCTAATTACGTAAAAGTAAACAGGTTGACTCTCATTTCAAATGTTGATGTTATGAGTCATAATCAAAGCCCTCGGCCATTTTGTTTTGGCGGTAAATATAAAATTGTATTCTAATAAGGGGCCCTCGTACTATCTCATAAGACAGGTATAGGATGCAGTAACTTGTTCTCGGGCCTCCGACCAAAAATTCTGCAGCCGATTTGCTATTAATTATGAGGCATAATTAAATTCTGTAGGCTAACTTGTCTTGTCGGCCATCTTGGAGGCTATTTTTGTTTTTGGAGGGGAATTTGAAAATGTAAGAGGGTTCCTTGTCAGATCTTAGCTCCTTGGCGGGAAATTTGAAATTTAATTATAATAAGGGGACCGCGTACTATTCTATAAGACAGGTGTGGGACACCGGAACTTGTTCTAGGGTCTACGCCCTGTGAAAGAGTCAGAAATTAATCAAATAAATCAACCAATAAAATTAGCCTACGCATATCAAACCAAATCAATCAATCTCGATCAAATCAAACAAATCAGTTAAGCAAATCAATCTCAAGCAAATCACTCGTGATCAAATCAAACAATCAAATCAGCCAAAGCAGTCAACCAAAACAGTCAAATCAATCAATCTTGATCAAATCAAACAAAAAGCTGAACTAACACTTTTTCATAACCTTCAGGTAACTATTCTCCCACTGTATATACCTAGCTCCTATGAGCGTCCGCTTACTTTATAGATAAGACTAACCGACACTCAGAGTTGGCACTCTCCCTAAACGTGAGGTCGGGCGTTGGAAACAGGTGATCATCCGCAAATCAATTTCAATCAATTCAATCTCAATCAATCAAATCATAACTTGCAGCTTGCGAAAACCAGCCTACAATTCAAAAATACCGGTTTGGCTTAACTTACAGCTTGCTAAAATCAATCACAATTCAAAAATACATGAGATAGCCTCCGACATTTCTGGCAATATACGAACACCAAATTAGCATGTAACACTATTGCCGCGTTTTGCATTCAGTACTAAAAATACGTTTTACAGTTAAATTAGTAGAAATACCTACACAATAACAGATATAACCAAACTTGAAATCAGATCACTATATTTTATTTATATACAAGGAATGTCTTATTGGAAATACCTCTGCCAAAGGGGTCCTAGATTTGTAAACAAGCACTATTTCGTTTTTGAAAATGGACAATCGCATGGGGACAAACAAAACAAGCTGACCTTCACTTTCAGTTTGATAATACACCTGTGATTTCAAACCAACACAGATTTCATTACGTAAGACAACTATAGGACTCTGTGTTTTTATTTTACCCAACGCTCATCATTATCATCAGACAACCGTAATAAAATAATAATAATAATAATAATAATAATAATAATAATAATAATAATAATAATAATAATAATAATAATATCAGCCAAATTAGTGTGTAACACTATTGTTGAGTTTTGAATACAGTGATAAAAAATACGATTTACAGTTAAATTAGTAAAAACGCGTATATAACAGATATAACCAAACTTCAAATCAGTCGAAAGGGCGTGTGTTGTGACGGTGAGAAGCTGTTTACCGTGTTAAGGCATTTTTCCTATACAATTATCGACAACAACCCTGGTAGGTGATCTTTTGTTATTTTAACTCTTACCCCATATTTTATTTACTTTATTTAATTGCTAGAGGGCTGATTTGAAGTTTGGTTATATTTGTAGTTGTATATGCGTTGTTACTAATTTAACTGTAAAACGTTTTTTATCACTGTTATCACTCAACAATAGTGTTACACGCCAATTTGGCTGATATTATTATTATGGTTGTCTAATGATAATGATGAGCGTTGGGTAAAATAGAAACACAGAGTCCTATAGTTGTCTTACGTAGTGAAATCGGCGTTTCAAATCATATGTGTATCATCAAATTGGAACAGAAAGCCAGCTTGTTTTATTTGTCTCCAGGCCCATTTTCAAAAACGAAATAGTGCGTTTAAGCTTGTTTATAAATCTAGGGTATTTCCGATAAGACATTCCTTGTATGTAAAATAATGTAGCGATCTGATTTCGAATTGGTAATTTCGGAGGCTATCTCATTTTTGAATTGTGATTGATTTTAGTAAGCTGTAAGTTAAGCCAAACCGGTATTTTTGGATTGTAAGCTAGTTTTTGCAATCTGCAAGTTATGATTTGATTCATTGGGATTGATTTGCGGATGATCGACTGTTAACCACGCCGGTGACCTCACGTTTAGGAGGAGTACCAGCTCTGAGTGTTGGTTACCCTTATCTACAAAGTAAGCGGATGCTTATGGTATATGCAGTGAGAGAATCGTTACCTGAAGGTTATGAAGAATTGTTAGTTCAGCGTCTTGTTTGATTTGATCGGCATTGATTGATTTGATTGTTTTAGTTGACTGCTTTGGCTGAGATGATTGTTTGATTTGATCGCGAGTGATTTGTTTGAGATTGATTTGCTTAATTGATTTGTTTGATTTGATCGAGATTGATTTTTTTTTTGATATGCTTAGGCTAATTTTATTGGTTGATTGAATTAATTAATTTCTGTCTTTTGACAAAGGGTGAAGGCCCGAGAACAAGTTCCGGCGTTTTACACCTGCCTTACGAAATAGTATGAGGGCCCCTTATTAGAATTAAATTTCAAATTTCCCACCAAGGGCTAAGGTCTGACAAGGAGCCCCCTTACTAGAATACATTTTCAAATTCCCCGTCAAAAATAAAAATGGCCTCCAAGATGGCCGACAAAACAAGTTAGCCTACAAAATTTAATTATGACTCATAATTTATAGCAAATCGGCTGTGGAATTGTGGGTAGAAGCCCCGAGAACAAGTTACTGCGTCCTGTACCTGTCTTATGAAATAGTATGCGGCCCCTTATTAGAATACAATTTCATATTTCCCGCCAAAACAAAATGGCCTAGGGCTTTTATTATGACTGATAACATCAAACTTTGTAATGTGGGTCAATTTGTTTACTTTTACGTAATTAGATTAGGACCCCTTATTACAATACTATTTAAGCTTTCCCGCCAAGGGCTCGAAGACCGGACAAGGGGCCTAGAACAAGCTCCGCAGTCTTATGAAATAGCATGACAGCCCCACTTACTAGAACACAATTTCAAATTTCCCGCCAAAACAAAAATGGCCTCCAAAGCAAGTTAGCCCACAAAATTTAATTAAACACAAAATGGCGCCGGAATTTAATGCTAACTTACTTAAAAACAAAATGGCGGTGGAAATTGATTATGGCATAACTAAAACAATAAAATGGCGGCCCGTCGGAGATCTATAGCTGACAAGGGGGCGAAGACCCTTGAACAAGTTCCGGGGTCCTATATAGGGGGCTAAGGCCTGGGAGCAAGCTCCGAAGTACTATACCTGTATTATGAGATAGCATGATGGGCTCTAAAACAAAATGGCCACCAAAACAAGAATGGCAGATAAGCCACGCCCCGTAACCAATCAGAGGCCAGGGGCGGACTCTATAGGCCAATCAGAAACTAAGGGGCGTGGCCGACCCTCAGGCCATCTAATCAGAACGCTACACACCAGCGCATTTCCCTAGACTCCGTGGGCTGAACTGCCAAAAAGGCCTTAATTAGAGGTGAACATGTCACGTGACAATCCCCACACCAGTCACGTGACCGGCCCACACCCTAAACACTTGGGGTGGACTGACAAAAAGGCCTTAATAAAGGATGAAAATACAGTCAAGGGTTGAAATTCCATCAATGGGTTGAAAATGGCCCCCGGCAAGAAGCTGACCCCACCCTCAAAGACAGTCAAAAGTTCACTAATTAGTGTAAAAATGCCATCAAGGGGTTGAAAATTCCGTCTAGGGGTTGAAAAAGACTTCCGAAAAGTAGCCGTCAAAATAGGGGTGGGAAATGTAAAGAACTTAGTTCTGGATATATCTTCATAAAAGTGGTGAGATACGAACGATACAAACGCAAATCAAAACATATAACACAAAGTTACAAAAAGGGATGCATAAAGTATCCCATAGGCAAGTTGCTCACTCAATCATAAACCCGAATTACCACAAAATATATATTGTAGTTACCTTAGTAACGGTAAATCTAACTATCGTTAATGCATGCACTATAAGTAATTTTACAATTTTTTAATACACTTGCACGATTAAAGTTAAGATTTATTGCAAATTAAAATTTTAATTAAATTTTAGAAAATATATTTTTTAAATCGAAAGAGATTATAGGTATTATCTAGTCGAGAGCATACATAGATGCTGATATGGGCGTTGTATACAATAATGAAGTATTGCATCGCGTATATATTTGTTTGTAATGAGCTTAGAGTCATTTACACTTAAAGAATGTTGAAAATAGATATTATTTAACGGCCTTTGATTTAAAGACTGTTAAATATAAGTGCGTGTTTGTCTCAAAGCAACTCTTACTTTAATAAGTACCTGGCGTTTATAAATTACAAGGACGGTACAATTGTTGCGTCATCAAGGGGCAGACCTCACACTGTTAGTTTACAACTTGATTACTGTTATCGTTTTACAAGAACAATAGTACCATTGCTTGGTAATTATATATAAATAGCTACATAATTAAGCAAGTGTATAACAGATATTAGTCAACGTAACCGCTTTCTTTTGCACTCTTTCTTATTATAAATCTGCTATATACGTTTGATTTTTCGGCATTAATATAATATTGACGCAGATTTAAAAAATTTAATTTTTTTACTTGATTATCTACAATAGTTATTTGTTTCATTAGTACACAAAATATCAATCTTCCGAGTCCCAAAAATGCATTTTTTGTACGAATAAAACATAATTTTTTTTCTCCAGCCACTTTTACTTTTATATTCTGTCATTTATTTGCAGTTCACTACGTGTTTGGGATCCCCTCATTTATATTGCTATCAAAATTGCTATTTTATACAAAATGAATATTATTCTACTTTTTAGTGAAATAAAAAACGTTGCGTGCAGTTTTTAATTAATATTAATCAAATCTTACCTCTATAAATTTGATTCAAATGTAACAGATATTAGTGACATAACGATAAGATAGGTGGTGCCACCGGCGACAGCGAATGTCGATTACCTACTGTTCATAGAAGATATTCACTCAAAACGTTTAAATAAATTTACACTTGCTTAAAAGGAAAATAAAAAGCAAAATTGTATTGAATATCAATAACCAAAAACGTTTGTGATGAACATGAAAAAATTGAAGTTGTATTTATTGAAGTGATGATATCCCATGAACGTCATTCGGGCGATGGTAATTTGCAGAACAGTTCTGCAGAACACATTTTTTTCCAGAATCGATATTAAATTTAAACAAAAGTGCTTGAAATTGCGCGCATTCACTAACCTAACCCAAGTACAATTTATTCTGACTTCAATACGAGAACAGTTATCCCATAACCCTTAGGGGAACTGGACTAAAATAACATACTATGATCAAAACCCAGAAATATTTTTTATAAGCTTCCACTTAAGGTCTGATGGGTTCTTTAGTTTATGCTGCTTCCTTTTAAGACACAAAACTTAAAACTGTAACATTTTGAAGCCATGACACCCGCATTAGTAAAAAAACTGCGCAGTATGGCATTTTAGGCTTGTACTGGAGTAAAATGACATAGGTAATCTTTTTATAGAAAAATTTATTCAAAATATAAAAACCAAATGAAAATGGTCTTCAAGAATGTAACATATATATTACACAAAAAAATCAGTCACAAAGTTAGCAAGTAAAATGCTTTATCCTTCAGGAAACTCCGGCGCATTCTGTATGACTCCACTTCTTACATTGTTGACACCGCAACCAAAGCTCACCTACTTTCGACTCCGAATACAGACTATTACAATAAATACATGCAGTATCTTCTACATCCCTTCAACCCTAGAAAATGGGTCTTCATTTTCATCTTCCTCATCCCACAAGTTGACTCTATTTAAATGTGTTGTTATTTACCTGTGTATTTACGTAATGCGGCTTCTTTTTATTGTATTATTATAGAAACTTCTTCCATTATATAGTTATTTACATTTAATTGTATTTAAGCCATCTTCTTACGGTATGGCAGTACTAATTTTTTTCTAGTATTAACTTAATTGTATTCTACATTATTTTTACTAATCTTAACCCTAAGTGAACTCCAACTCGTGTGTTCTCCTTTAAATATGGTTATCGTTATAAATTACTTATGAAATATTCTTACAAACTCTTATTTAATTTTAAAGTTACTTACCTATGTTTTAAATTCATAATGTTGGTGGAGTTCTGCCAGTCGATGTAATTTTTAAAAATTCTTGTTTCCTATAAGGGTGTAAAAATTAATTTTAACTGCGCAAAACTGCACATAATGGGTGCAAGAAAATATTAGTTTATTCATAAGACTATGAAGTTAACCTTGTCGATGTAATTTATGCAATAACTTCTTTCCCATGAGGCACAAAATTTTATTTTAGCGCATAACTGGCGCCTAATTACTAAATAAGAAAAAATTGGTTTATGCAAAAGTTCACGGCTATGAAGTTAGGCGTAGTTACGCGTCAATATAATTTTACAATAACTTCTTTCCTATAAAAGTGCAAAATTTTATTACAAAGGCGCAAAATGGCGCGTAATACATAAGAAAAAAATAGTTATCCAAAATTTTGCGGCTTTGTGAAGTTAACCGTGCTCATAGAATGTTCGCTACAAGTTAATATTCTATTGGGCGCAAAGTTTAATTTTAACAGAGCAAAATGGCGCATAATTAGCGCCTAATTATTACACATGTGTAAATCACATTATTCTAAAATGACCTACTATCTTCACACACCTCACCAGGTGCCTAATCGAAAAAACGTTTACTACTTCGGATCAAAATTTCAGTGGTACTTACGTCTAAGACTTTCTGGCTTTAGGTATTATATATATATATATATATATATATATATATATAAGGAATTATTTTTTGAACAAAGTTCATTAAATATACAAATTGTATGTAAATTAAAATTTAAAAATACATACAGAAAAAGAATTCCTCGAGTGGGATTCGAACCCTCGATCTGTTCTTTGCTAGAGAGCGGCGTTACCAACTACGCTACCGAGGGAGCGAATCCCTGTCGATTTAAATTTAATTTGTATGCATTTTTTTATATTAGTACTTTTTGTACTTATGTCATGAGAGCTAGGTTTTACACTTTGTTCAAAAATAATTCCTTCTATAGTTTTCTATGAATGTTACTTTCGCAAATAAATTTAAAATCAGTCAAGTACATGTCATGTGTGAAACCTAACGAATTGAGGGCTCCCTCTCATGATATAAGTACAAAATGTTGACTGTGATCATTAATAAATAAAGTTAGTGTACCTCAGTACTAATATAAAAAAATGCATACAAATTAAGTTTAAAGCGAGTGGGATTCGCTCCCTCGGTAGCATAGTTGGTAACGTAGTTCTCTAGAAAATACCAGATCGTGGGTTGGAATCCCACTTCGAGAAATTCTTTTTCTGTATGTATTTTTAAATTTTTAAATATTATATATATATATATATATATATATATATATATAAATATACAGTATGTCCCCGGATCGACTTTAAAAGAGGGAAAATTCTCTTATTTTTGATTTCTCAGAAAATTTCATTCTTGATGATTTGCCCTGCTTGTTTTCAAACCCCCGAAACACAAATTACTTTCTATTTTACTCGTACGGTTCTCGAGATAATATCATTTTTCTTGAAAAATTGGACTTAGAATGTTTTTCCTAATTTTTAGAAGTAACCTTAGTAGGCGGATTTCATTGAAAAACACCACTGACAGAAATTGTCAAATGTGATAATTCTGTTGAACTGCAAATTAATTCATGCTAATTTGAATTGTATGCTATAATGTTGACTTTACAACAAAGAATTTATCTAATTCAATGTTACGTAACTGTGGAAGAGTGCTACCGAGTTGTTATCAGAAAATTCAACCAAAAATACCCGGAGGTTGCCGTTTCGAATGCCGGAGCAAAAAACTTGGTAACTAAATTCCTTCAAACAGGCTCGGTTTTAAACCTAAAGAAGTTGTTCGATGAAGAAGATGCTGCTACTGTTCTCGCCGTTCATTCCGCAACAGAAGTTCCAAGGTTATCTTTAAGAAGGAGGGCACTACGAATTGGGATAGGTAAATCTCATTTACAAAGAATCTTCAAGGAGAACAAAATTTTACCATTTAAGCCGCAATTTAAGCAAACTTTAGAGAACGGTGATGAAGCCAAACGTCTGGATTTTTGTTTGGAAATGGGCAATAGAGTTTTGGAAGATTCAAATTTTCATAAACGAATAATGTTCTCCGATGAATCGACCTTTTCAACTAACGGAGTCGTTTCCTCCCAACATTGCCGTTACTGGAGTAGGACGAATCCAAACTTCCGAATTGCTAGTCACAGACAATGTTTGAAAAAAGTTAATGTGTGGTGTGCGGTTTCGTACCATGGAATTATTGGCCCATATTTTTTTGATCAAAATTTAAACCGTTATTCATATTTGGAAATGTCGCAAAATTTTTTAACTGATAAACTGGATGAATTGCCATTGAACTACCAAATTGAAATGTTCTTCCAGCACGATGGGTGCCCTGCTCATTATGCCGGTACTGTTCGCCAGTGGCTCAATACAGAGTTCCATGATAACTGGATAGGAAGAGATGGTCCCATTTTATGGCCGCCGAGAAGTCCTGATCTCACAATAATGGACTTTTATCTGTGGGGTCGTTTAAAACAAATTGTGTACAGTAAGCCATTAGACAATGATGAAGAGCAATTGAAAAATAGGATACGGAATGCTGCCCAGTCCCTTTCAATCGAAGAAATAAGGCGAAGTTTAAACGAATTCAGAGCTCGCATTGAAATCTGTGCGGAAAAAGGAGGAGCATTATTCGAATAGAAAATTTATAGTTAAGTTTTTTGAGAATTTCATTTCATTTTACCATCAATTGTTAAATTTATTAATTAAAACTTGTGAGACCAATTTGATTTTTCCTTTGAAACAAATCAATTTACTTCAAAAAATTACAAAAAGCTCGAATTTTTCAAGAAAAATGATATTATCTCGAGAACCGTTTGAGTTAAATAGCAAGTAATTTGTGTTTCGGGGGATTGAAAACAAGCAGAGCAAATCAGCAAGAATGAAATTTTCTGAGAAATGAAAAATAAGAGAATTTTCCTCTTTTAAAGTCGATCCGGGGACATACTGTATATTTATATATATATATATATATATATATATATATATATATATATATATATATATATATATATATATATATATATATATATATATACCGAAAGTTTTAAGTGGATGCGCAAATCAAGGAACGAGTTCCCCTCCTTAGTCCTTCCAAAGGCAACATATCAATCATGTGAAAATATCTTTATCAAATTTGACGTTAGTGAAAAGTATTATACCAACTTTGTAAAAATAACTCCCAAATCTAGGGGGCAAATAAAAAAAAGTTGATTGTAGGTATACAGAGTGATTTCTAAGCTATGGAGGAAACTGGAAGGGCAAGTACAGGGGATCAAAATAAAGTTGTTTTTTAGAAAAAATTAGATCAAATGGTAATAAGAAAATTACAACTGTTTAAAGTTCTTATAAGTTAAAGCCTATGTATTGAATGCAGCTGACTTTTTATAATTCACGTTTACATAGAAACACAAACACTTATTTTTATGGTAGGTATGCATGAATATTAAAAATCGTTCCAAATACAAGTCTGACACGTTCAGAATCTCCTTCAGCAGCTCCATACACCATTATCATATTTATGTATTCTTCATTACCGTAATTCACCATTTCAGACAAATTAGTAACCAATAATTAATAAACAAGTCAACAACAACAATTAAAGTAGGTACTATTAATTTCTGACGTTTAAGTTGCTTCGATGTACTTGATTGGATTAAATAAACCAGCGATTTTCTACAAATGAACACTCATAACTGGGTATTTTTAAGAACAATTTAAATATCCGTAACTTCCATCTTATAAAAGTTTTATTAAAATTTTAAGTGAACTTTGTTTATTTAACTTTTAAATATTCCAAATTTGAATTCAAAACTTATGTTAGTGCCGTATTTTATAAAACGAGCTCAATTGTTTATAAGAACTTTAAACCATTGTAACTTTCTTACTTGATCTAATTTTTTTTTTTAAACAATTTTATTTTGATCCCTTCTACTTGCCCTTTCAGTTTCCTCCGTAAGCTAGAAATCACTCTGTATAAACAATTATTTGCAGATCAATTTTTTACATAAACGGCTGATTTTGATTAACGGCTAAGTCTCGATAAGTGCAGACCAATAGGGAATAGCTTTGAATGTATAGTTTAGTTATTTACATTGTAGTAATAGAATTAGATTAGGTGCAAGTAAATTAGAGCTACAGGAATTGATGTGTTTTGGTTTAAATAACAGTTTCAACGTCAAAATGGAAAAACACTGTTGGTCTTGTGGTATATTGGTCACCTGACACACGGTTGAGGCAGGTTGATTTTTTCTGTTAGGTTGCAGTACTTTTGTTAGGTTACAGTAGTTTTGTTTATGTTTTTTTTTCTTATTATACCGTGGATTTTTATACCTAACTACGAAGTTGTCAAACAAGGAAACACGTGATTGGTCCGTATTTATCGAGATTTACCTACTAATTGATTTTGTGATGATTAGTAACTTATTTTCTTACATTTGGTAGAACTGAGTACACTTTTGCAATTATTAACCAAATACGTTTTTTAAAAATTAACTCGTACAAATCGTAAATTGCTTAGGCAAGGACAGATAAGGTAAAATGAATCAGAACACATCTTATGGTCCCGATCTTATAAGAATTTCAACATGTCAAAATATATCTATTTCTATATTGAAAGAAAGTATACAAACATCCTTGTAATCTAGTGAGAACCACATGTTGACATTTTTCCGTTACTGAGATTATAAGCAAAATATATGTACCTACTTAGTTATTTTCCAAAAATGTTTGTTTACTAAAAATGAATTTATAAGTTTTAATTTTAACATTTGATTAATTATTTGTATTTGCATTACTTTTCAACGGGCACATTTCATGTTTAAAATAGTAATGTTAAGAAAGTAAAACATCTTTGGAAAAAAACAAATTATTTTCTAAATTATCAGAACCAATCAATGACCATAATAGTCATTGGAACCAATACACCACACTCAGTTGTTAGTACATACATTTTGTTAGCAACACATTTTCTCCTAACAGACTATGGTGGAACTAAGTTTGTTTACATATTATGTGCGTTTCCTATAGCTATTGCAGCCATTTACTGCACACAGGCTCCCTTTTTTTCCAAGCCATTATTACACAGCCAAATGAAATTTTCATCCAGATAACAGGAACAAAAAACGCATCGATGTAAATACAGTTAGTTATACCATAGTCCTCTAGGGGAAAATGTGTCGCTAACAAAATGACTGAGTGCGGTGTATTGCCTCCAAAGTATTTGTCAGAATTAATAAAATAGAGTGAGCATAATAAAAACAATTAGACAGATTCTCGTAGCTGTTGCCAGGCACATAGGGCTTAATGGCTATTGCCAAGTGGCAATAAGGTTGGGAAAAGGGATCTGTCTAATTATTTTCTAATTTACTCTCATTTTTAAATTATATTTACTAGATCACTTTTTTGACTCATACATTTAATTCAAACACTGAAATAGAGCTATATTAAACACATTTGTCAATGCAAACAAAAGCTACAATAAAAATTCCCAGCAATAATCACTAGAGAATATTCTCAAAATAATGACAGGATTAGTTTGACATACCTATATATGGCTAGAAATAAGACCTTTCGTTGGCTTTAAAAAACGTCAAAAAATATACATATTAATAAATAATACTGTCAATTTAAACATGTCATTTTGTTTGTTGGATTTTCCATTAAATATATAGCCATTTGACAAACGATGAAGCATTCGACTTGATTGTGTATATTTTGAATGTATAATAGATATTTATGTATTAAGGGCATAATCAGAAGATTATGGCTCGAGGGAATGTTAAAAGCCCGACGCGAAGCGGAGGGCTTTTATATTCCTGAGAGCCATAATCTACACAATTATGCCCGTGGTACATACAATGTTTTATTTTATTTTGCACCATGAACTGGAACAAAATTTGAAAAAGATTCAGTATTTTCGGCAAGTTTTTAAATGCAAATGCAGTGAAATAAAGTCGACAGTAGGCTAATTTGTTGTTACTAAGATACTGTGATATTGCTATTATATATCATGTCATGTGTTTGCTGTCAATCATGCTGCTTAGCATCAATGACATTTCCGTGCTATAAAGACCACATTACGCCCGCATTTGGAGGCGTATAAAGAACATTATGGTGGCAAAATAAAATAAAAAATGTAAATGTTTTGTTGGCCTTCTTCGTTAATCCAGTAGCATGTTTAACACATTTCTGTCAATATTACCCATCAATTTTTTTTAAAGATTCTGCCCATATTTCTTACACATTATCACTACACCTATTAAATGGTTGGCAACATAACACACTGCCTACACTTCTTCAATTTCATCTATTTCTTGCAATTTTGCCATCTTATTATTGGAAACTAATTGCAATCATTAAGTTTTAAACAAGTTAAGTCCATAAGTAATGTGCTTTAATAAATCATTACAAATCTCTTCCTTAATGGATTAAGGATTTTTTCCAGTTTAGAATTGTAAGTGACATTATACATTATAATTAGTGATGGTTCTTTGTAGTTACTGCATTTTACCCCACCAAAGCAAACATGCAATTTTTTTACACTGACTGCTCAACATGCTTACACTCGTTTATAACATAACCCTAGTATTCGGTCTTTCAAGTCGCATAGTTTTTGTTAAAAATAAAACATGTAAATACTTAAGATGCTTACTGCGTTTTTTATTTTTATAAAAATATGGCTCTTAACAATTATATATGAAAAAAAACATTTGTATCCACCGTTCGCTCATACATTACCATATTAAGTTCACCAATTTCCCTCCGAATGCTGTTTTTCAGCTGTGCAATTGTTGTTGGTTTATCCACATAAACGTGACTTTTCAAAAAACTCCAAAGAAAGAAATCTAGTGGGATTAAATCACATGATCTAAGGGACCACTATGCGAAATTAATCGACGTGGAAACTTAAGAGAAAATAAGAATCGTCTGTATCTATTTCTTCAATTTCAGGCCATACAAATTTTCAATCAGTTGTCTATGGCGGTCGCCATTGACAGTAACTGCTCTTTCATTTGCAGCTTCGAAAAGTGGACCAATGATTCCACCAAACAGTAAATTTTTGTAGATGTAATGTTTTTTGTGCAATTATTCTACAATTTTCTTCTCCCCAGATGTGACAATTCCAATGTGAAATGAGCTTCATCACTAAAGATGATTTAGGGTGAAAAACCAACATTATATTCTAACAACCAATTGGCGAAAGTTCCCGTTAATTATAATTTGTTGGTTTCAATTCTTGGGCTAATTACATTTTGTAAGGATGCAAATGCAAATCCTTATATAAAATAGGCCAAACATCGTTCAGCAATGATTTCAGTAGATCGTATACTTTTTGGTCTACCACACCCTTTTTTGATCCTCGACAGAACCAATCCCTTCACATTAATTAACTAACCTAAGAACTGTCGACTCATTTCGACTATTGTTTACATGAAAAAAGTCACAAATTTAACGACAAGACTGACTATTTTCATAAGTTTGAATAACTTTAATGCATTGTTCTAGCATGTAGCTATCCATGGTTATACATGTGTTTACTTCCCTGCTACTGACATCTAGGTCCGACTTTTAAAAGACCCATTATATTGGCTTTCTCAATCGATGTAGGACAATAACATATATTAAATCCAATATTTATACCTCTCCCCCACCGTGTTAGTAGCATTGTTAACAGATGGTTTAATTCAAAATTAATTTATAATTTGGGAAGTTCACATGAAAGAAAAATTAATTTCCAGCATTTTCTTTAGCTGCTTCTGTAAATAAGCTTTACCTAAAGGGCATATTTCTATGACTTTTTGAGATACAGCGGACTACCATTCTTATTTGGTCACATGATACAACAATCAAATTCCATGTTAAATATGGAAATATTAAGACTCTTGGTAGAATGACGTGGTAAAAAAAACAGTAACGAAGCAAAAATATCAGTTAATCAGGATTTTTTAAAGGAGTGAGCCTATTTTCGTTAATGCATTTTGATTTTGTTGTTCTTAGAACAGAAATAGTTTAGTAAATCAGTAAGGTTAAACATTTTATTAGACCAAGTTGAAATAACAATTTTTTTGTGCAGAACAGGTAATATGACACTTATATCAATAAGCAATAATCTATATAACATACTTATAAATTTTAGTAGCTATTCAACTACTGTAATAATAAAATATTGGTTAAAAAATCTTACAACAATGCTTTGGTAAGAACTTTGGCAAAAGTTTCACTATATCTCAAAATATTAAAATAAATGTATATCAAAGTCTATAAAAATACATACTTTAAAAAATTGAACAAGTAAATAGGTATATGTGTATTTAATGAGGGCAGACATATTTTAAGAGTACAGAGTAGTTTCGATCCAATCGTCAAATTGTATAGTAATTGATGTTGCAGCACCTTTTTTCTTTCTGCCGAAAGATTCTGAAAGATAAAATATATGAGATAAAACATATCTGAAACTTATTCTAAATGAAAAAAGTAGTATTGTAACATGGGATGCAGTGTCCCTACAGTATTACGATTCACAACCGCTGTACAGAGGTCCACACAGCATGAATGGATATGTAACATAATTGAAAATATAAATTAAAAAATTAAATTTTGTAAATGTTAGGACAATGGTAGATCAATACAGGGTGTGTAATTACATATGTAACACACTTGATTCATTACTAAACTTACACTGTCTGTGTATTTGCAACATATTTTCGAGAAGTAGTGCAGTAAAATTGTTTTCATTTTGTGTTTTCCTCCAGAACAGGGTAAAGTTGAAACTTTCTATAAAATCTATGTGTATGTGTGTGTATTCTGTTCCATCTTATGTTGCATTAGAACAGGTCATGTTACTTTTTCTGTAGTAGTATTCCCATTTGTCAAAATAACAAGTATTCAATTTGACACCGTTCTGTCAAAAGTAATTGTGATTCATGCTGCGTTGCCTATTTAAGTAGTGCTTATAATGATCAAGTCTCATATTGAATTAACAATTGTTGAGAAAATACCAAAAGTTATCGCAAAGAGTATGAAGTTGCAAATTTTAAGGTGCTATAAGCACCGTAAAACAGTGCAATGGGGAAAAGTAATGAGGAACGTACAATAATAGTGTCTTGGATATACCGGGTCATCGAAAAACGTGACGTGACTTTATTTTTCAATTACTTGAGAAATAAACAAGTCAGCAATATGAAATTAACGAGAGATTGATCAGTGAATATCCGAGATTGTTTATTGTTCTAGGTTGACCTTGAAGTCAGTCGCAATCTTGCCGCGCGCATTTCAGTACGGTTCGTCAATTCAGAGCAATCATGACAACCGTACAGCAGAAAGCACAGTGTGTGTTATGGTATGCTGAGTTTAAATCAGTTGTGTTAGTGCAGCGTCATTTTCGGCGCATTTATAGACAAAATCCGCCTACAGACAAAACCATTGTTCATTGGTTTAAACCATTCAAATTGGAATTGTCGACATCAAGAAATCTCCAGGTCGGCCACGCACATCGGAAGAGGATGTTGAGCGTTTAAGACAGTCATGTATCTGAGGTCATAAGAAGTCCCAGTGCCCGACGTAATTTGAAATTTGGTAACAACTATTAAGCGTCTTAAATTGCATGCTTACAAAATTCAACTGAAACTTGAAATAAAACCAGCATATAAGCCTAAGCGCACTGATGATGAAAACTATCTCAGCAAAATTTTATTCAGTGATGAGGCAGCATTTCACATAAATGGTTGTGCAAACCACTATAACTGTCGTATATGGAGAGAACATCAACCAAATGAAGTTTTCGAATACGTCCGTGATTGAAAGAGAAAAGGACATTGGTGTCATTTTTCAGCAGGATGAAACACTATGTCTCTACATTCAAGAAGCTTTCAACAACAGATTCCCTGTCCGTTGGATTGGGAGGAATCGTCCTGTTTTGTGGCCACTTAGAAATGCTGATTTCACTCCATTGGATTTTTGTTTTGGGGCTACGTTAAGAACTTAGTTTATGCTGAAAAAATTTTCGTGACCTACATCATCTGAGAGAAAGAATTAACGTAACTGTAACTCCTGAAATGCTTCAGAACACCTGGCAGGAGGTAAGACTATCGGCTAGATGTCTGCTGTGCACACATTGAAACAAAAAAGTTTAAGATTTTCTGGGTGTTTTGATATATAAATAAATATCCTACCATTTGTATGACGTTTTTTATTTTGTTCCAAAATCCTGGACACCTTTTTCGGTGACCTGGTATTCAAGAACTTAAGTCATTTTACATGTGCACATTAAGTATGTTTTGGTTTTAGGTTTCACAGTAAACTATCTAAGACATCATAATGGCAAGACCTTAAAATTTAAAGTTGACATATTGTGGTAAACACGGAAAAACGGAGTTTTGGGATTGCACCTTTTGGAAAAATCTACAATGACTAATTTGGCAATTTAATTCGAAAAATAAATATTTTACTTTAGACAAGTTTTATCATTACGTTATAGATTTTGATTTTGATGGGGGTCAAACAACATTATTTATAATCTTGAAATCAATGGATTACAAACACGTCAATGGACAGAAAATTTTAAGTGAAATGAAACACGTTGTTTTAGACAAAATTAAGTTTTTGAGAAAATTTCAGGTCAAGATGTCAGATCTTGTGATCTAGACAAAACGTAGATTTATCAAAATGGTTCTAATATCCATTGTTCAATGCACGATTCTGACATCAACAGTAGTCCATCCAAAATTAAAAGTGAAAATAAAATGTATACCACTTTACACACGGCGTGTAAAGTTTTTGAAAAAGTGTGACTACTTGATTTAGGAAACATAAACCTATGAATGGGGACCGGTTTCAAAATTGGGTGATTTAACAGCTAAAACTACCTGGAAATTGTGTGGTGGTTATAAATAACGCACCATATCATTCGGTACACTTAGACAAGCTACGCTAATTTTCCTTGTAAGAAAGATCAGCTGCAGGAGTGGTTAGTTACACACAGGGTTGAAATTGAGAGCAAAATCACAAAGCCGCAACTGTGGAACAACCTTTTACTTTTATCTGGAAGGCAGAATTATGCAATTCATAATATTTTCATTAAGTGTGGTTATGAAGTTATACGATTGCCTTCTTACCATTGTCAATATAATCCTATTGAAGTGGCATCAGGTTTTTGTAAAAAATCAGCATGTTGATGAACTTAAAGAAGGCTTTCAATATGGTTAATCACCCACTTTTGATATCAATACTGGAAGACACTGGGATTGCAGGAAAAACTTTGTTTTTTCAGAGACTATTTTAATGGTCGTACACAGTTTGTAAGTATTGATGATATCTCAAGTAAAATGGCAGATTACCATTAAATGGTTATCTGCAATTATATGCTGATGATGCATATACCATTTATTTTGGGAAAGATGCAGAAGTAATGAAGTAAATTACAGAGGAAGATCTAAACCAAATTGAATAATGGTTAAAATTTCATAAACTGACTGTAAATACTGCAAAATCAAATTTTTTAGTGATATCAAGTAAGCCCGAGTGAAACAATTTCCAATTACATATAGACAATTCTCCATTAACTAGGACTGAATGCATCAAATATCTTGGTTTACACATAGACGCCAAGCTTAATTGGGAATATCACTTCACTTATCTTCTTAAAAAAATTAGCTCTGCCATTTGGAGTCAAACTTCACAAAATAAAATAAATCAGTGAGTGTGTCGTCAACTCCATTTAACTACAACTTAAATAGACACATTTCTGGTTATTTACATTCATGTGCATGTAACAGTCAAGTAAAGAATGACGCACCAAATTCCATCACGAAAACAGATCTTTACATTGGATTACTTATGAAAAAGCACACCGAGTTTCCTGTATTTTTATTTTGAAAGAATGAAAAAAGGAGAAGGCATTCTTATTAGTTTTTATGTAGATTTGATTAACAAAACGTCTCATTGTATTAGATACGACACGATGTTGTGATTTATGACCAACGTACAGAATGTACAATTTTCGTTTTATGTAGGTTATAGAAGTTCAAGATCTGAAGACTAAAATTTTTTTTTTTTAATAGGTCACTCGATATTCAACCAATTTTGTGCAACCAAAGTCATGAAAAAATATGTTGCAACATTTCCTTAGTTTCACTTTAAAAATATAACTCACAATTTTCAAAAGTCAAGCTACGGTAGTAACTTTTCATTCTTTCAACAGTGGTGCCACACTCCCTAGATTTCCATGGCATGCTCTAATGCAAAATAACATAAAACATATTATTATAAGTACTGTTATGAACGAATAAGTTCAAAGGTAAATATGTAATTAAATAACATAGAACATAGTACAGGATCCAGCTAAATGATCTCCCACATTTTAAACTTTAATAAAAACGCACTGTAAATCCTATTTAGCATAATTTTTTTATTAAATGGGAATGTATACAATGCTATTCGTTTTCATTAAGTTTTGAAACTTACAGAGTTTAAGTGGCGACCATTTTTTTTTATACACATTCGAAGCTGATTTCTTAAGGTTTAGCATATTGCTGCTTTCAATTCGTCATGGTTCGCTTTCAGGTAGCTTCAGAGAAACAAGTCACATGGGGCAAGATTAGGTGAACGCACAGGCTACCCAATGTCTCCATGTAATGAGATTACGTGTCCTGGAAACAATTTTATTACATCTATTGACCTTCTTGAGCCGTAGCTCCATCCTGTTGGAACCATACATCCGGATTTTCAGGTTCTTTAAGTGTCGGTTCCAAAAAATTGCGTAGCATGTCGATATATCAATCGGCAGTTACGGTAACCATTACGCCTCCCTGTTGAAAAAAAAGAGACCCCAAACGCCAAATGATCCAACAGCACACCAAACGGTAACGCGTGGGCTGTGAAGTGGCCTTCCACGGAGTTGCTGCGAATTTCTAGTACCCAGTAGCGAAAATTCTGCTCGTTCATACAGTCGGATAAATGTAAATGAGCCTCGTTATTCGTTACTAAAGGAACATTTTGTGGTACAATTTGAAGAATATCGTTTGAACATGCTCTGTAATTTTGCCAGTCTCGTTCACTAAGTTCTTGCACGATCATCATTTTGTATGGGTGAAACTTCAGATCTGCGTGTAAAACTCTTCTCACAGAACGATCTGACACACGCAAAGTAGTGGTATGTTTAGCATCTGACCGGGTAGGAGATCGTACCACTGCTTCTCCTACATCTACATTTTTTGGTGTCCAAGCACTTTCAGGTTTACTGATTAATTTTCTTTTTAAGGCTGAACCTGTGGCTCTAAAATCTGAATGACAGTATTGTTTTGCCATCATAGATGCTTTGATAACGAAGACACGATTCATGACAACAACCAAAATGGCAAGGCTAAATACACTAAGGTCCCACTCTCCTCAGTGATTCGGGTACAGTCACAGTGCAAAATGTGGGAAATCATTTTGCCGGACCCTGTATATGTGTGACTACATTTTTTTGATTTTTCAAATTCTGCTTCAGAATCGGGTTTTACATAAAAAATGAAGTTTACTTTTCTGTAAAAAATAATAACAAAGTAGTTTACATTATAAATACTTATAACCGAACCTCCATACATATGTGAAGCATAATCAAGTTTAGTACATCGAATTAAAACATTAACTTTTAAATACGGGAGACTGCATGACATTTTAACTCTTTCGAAGAGTACATTCTTACCTATCATTGTTTTTAATTTAATTCCACACAAGATAAAATCGTCAAATGTAATTTCCCCTTTTTTATTTCCATATCTATGCATTAAAAGGTTCAATATATTATTATTAAGCAAATAGCCAACAGAGTTGAATGCCTCTCGAAGTTCAAATCCACTTAAACTTCCAGAATTGTCTTTGTCATGCTTCTTAAAGATTTCCTAAAAAGACAAACAGGGATAAGAGTATAATTGAGATGTGTATCACCATTACCTTAGAAATTCTGATAAGAGAAAATAATTTTTTGAACTCTTCAAATTCTAGTTTTCCAGATCTGTCTACGTCCATAAGTGCAACAAGCGATTTACATGTTTCTATCGAAAAACCTTGGTTACTGGTTTCTGAAAATTTCGATTAATTAGATTATAACATTGTTACCAAATATAGAAAAAGTGTTGCACGTCAAGTCTTAATGTTTGAGAAGTGTACGGCATAATTTACAAAGCTGTTAAGCAATTTTAGTGAGTAGTACTTAAAGACAAGTGTATTTTTGCAAAGCTGTGTTTAGCCCTGCACAAATTGCTTACTGAAATTTCCAATGAAGAATATTTAAAAAGATACAGAAAGAATAGTCCTAAATCTCTTATATCTAATATTTATGTAAAACAAATGATGAAATCTAAACAGATAAAATATTTCTTAATTTATTTAAAAAATGAAACTAGTATAGTGTTGTATTTTGTGTTTCCAACAAAGAAGTTGTACTCACGCATTTTTAAGGTTGTTGATGGTGAAGACGTTGGCCTCTCCTCAACTTAGTTTTTTTTTATTTCATCTACATGATGAGTGAAATGTAAATGAGAAAAAAGTAAGTAAGAGGCAGTAATTATGTACACAATGACATTCAAGAAAAAAAACAATTTATTTAAATTTTTGATCAGTAAAATGAATGTCATTTAATTTGACCAAAAATAATATAAAAGGTTCATTTGTAATGAAGAGATTTTGAAGAAACATTCTAGTTTAAGAAACAATTAGTGGGAACACATCAGATTTGATTCTCTTATATGTTTGTTTTTCTATTCTTCTTTTGCATTCATTCTAGTCCGTCACGTTAGACTGAAATAAATCGAAGTTGGGGACTTTGGAGAACTGAGCTGTTAATAAGAGGTAAAATCTTTAAGAAATTACCTGAGATGTGAAATATGAAAAATATGAAAACGTGTTTTCATATTTTCACTCCACCAAATATCATTGAGTTACAGTGACTCCGCGGAGTGAAACAAAGTCCTAAATAATAATTAAAAAAAATTTGGAAAGCAAACTCTAAAACACAATTTGGTTTACACAAAATATCTTCATTAAGATGCAAATCTACCCTGAAAACTTGATCGACTTACAATGGGATTCACAGGGTGTAACTCAACCGTAAATAATTAAAAAATCTAGTGAACAAACAGAGTGGGAGCACATTCTTGTTTGCACAAAAATATCTTCATTACGATGCAAATCTACCCTGGAAATTCGATCGACTTGTAGTGGTATTCACGGAGTGCGCTTCATCCTTAAATAATTAAAAAAATTGTAGAAAATAAACCGAACGTTGGAGCACCTTTTCGTTTGTACAAAGACATCTTCATTAACCTGAAAATTAAACCGACATATAATGCGGTTCCCGATGTGCAATTCACCCATAAAGAATTGAAAAATGATTACAAAAACAAACTGAAAGTTGGAGCACATTTTGGTTTGCACAAAAATATCTTCATTGAAATGCAAATCTGCCCTGAAAATTAAAATTACTTGCAAGGAGATTTACGGGGTGCAATCTACCCCTAAATAATTAAAAATATCGTAGAAAACAAGCTGGAAATCTACCCTGAAAATTAGATCGACTTTCAGTGGGATTCATGGGGTGAAATTCACCCCTAAATAGTTAAAAAATTTCTAGAAAACAAACCAAATGTTGGAGCACATTTTCGTTTGTATAAAAATATCTTCAGTAAGATGCAAATCTTCACCCTAAAAACTAAATTGACTTGCAATAGGATTCGCGGGGTGCAACCTTCCGCTAAATAATTACAAAAAATTGTAGAAAACAAACTGAGCATTGGAACACTTTTTCGCTTGCACAAAAATATATGCATTAAGATGTGAATCTACGCTGTACATTAGATCGACTTACAGGGAGTTTCATGGGTTGCATTTCACCGCTAAATAATCAAAAAAATTCTAGAAAAGAAATCGAACGTTGGAGCACATTTTCGTTTGTACAAAAATGTCTTCGCTAAAATGTAAATCTACACTGAAAATTAAACCGACTAAATAAGTTGGGGCACATTTTTCTTTGCTCAAAAATATCTTCATTAAGATGGAAATCTACCCTGAAAATTAGATCGACTTGCAATGGGACTCACGGGGTGCAAGACACCTCTAAATAGTTAAAAAAAATTTAGAAAACAAACCGAACGTTGGAGCACATTTTCGTTAGTATGAAAATATCTTCAGTAAGAAGAAAATCTTCACCCTGAAAACTAAACCTACTTATAATGGGATTCACGGGGTGCAGTTCACCCCTAGAGAATTGAAACAATTCTAGAAAACAAACCGAACGTTGTAGCACATTTTCGTTTGTACAAAAATATATTCATTGAGATGCAAATAGACCCTGAAAATCAGACCGACTTACAATGAATGGGATTTACGGGGCGCAATTTCCCCTAAATAATTAAAAAATTCTAGAAAGGAATTGTCAGTTGGGGCACGTTTTGTTTGCTCAAAGGTATCTTCATTAAGATGGAAACCTACCTTGAAAATCAGGCTAACTTGCAATGAGATTCACGGGGCGCAATTCACCCCTAAATAATTAACAATATTTTAGATAATAAAACCGAATATTGGAAGCACACTTTCGTTGGTATAAAGATATCTTCAGTAAGCTGTGGGTTGAATTGCGCTTAGAGATTGCTACACAATGTTTTAACAAAAATAAAAATCAGACAAGATAATACAGGTCTTGTTGCACGTAGTGAAGTGTTTTTAACTAATTATGCTCACTATCTGTAATTTTATATAAACGAAATTTACTTTGACAAAATTATAAACGCTTCTTAAAGAATTATTTGAAAAATTATAAATCGGTTCGAGTATTTTTACGAAACTAATATTTGTATCGATCGTATTACTGGCATTGTTTTTAAATGATCTGGTAATGCATAAAATACAAACTGGAGACATTTGCAGAAAACAACGAAAATTATCTTTCACTGCACTCAAAAAGTCGGAAAAGACAAATTGTTTATTTCATATATACAGTGTGTTTTCGTTTTCACACATCAGTATCATTCTTGTTTATTTCCTTAGCAATTTCGAGTTTTTGTGGGCAACTACTCTATAAAAGAGTAACTTTATAAATTAGGCCCAGGTTTACAATCAATGGTTAACCAGTGGTCAGAAGTTAACCATAGGGTATTTTTTAAATCACATTTTACAATCATTAGTTATGAACAGCGATCTGGGGAACTGAATGTTAACATAACCAGTGCATAAGTAAAGCGTTTAGTATAACGTAACCTAACCACCTTGACAAATTGTTCAATTGAAATAGATTATGGAACTTCAGTACGCTAGAGCTACATATATTTATAAATAAATTATTAAGAATGTATTACGGCATCAATCCATACGGTAGCGATGAAGAAATAACAAAGAGGCCGAAGATAATTAGATTTCATGACAACGTTTTGGGTGTCTAAAAGCACCATTGCATACTTAATCTTGCCCCTAATTGAAGACTCGGTTTCACATTCTACAAATACGTAGGTGTGGAGGAAATACTTTCATAGCAATTCCACAGTCAGAAAGATTGGAATTTATTGTGTAAGTAATTTAAGCTTATTTACTTTTATTATTACAGAAATAATTGTCTTCCTGCAAGTCAACAACTTCTGCTTACGTTTAATTTTTATGGAAATGGGCATCCGTCATTCCTGTTCTGGTTTCCGATCAGAGCAGGTCGTTAAATTAGAGCTAATTACTCTGTAATTAACTAGTAATTAAATTAAAATTCGATTCTATCGGCCGGTATCAACTTAACGATGCCGCGCCATAGACCGGGCCGAGAGGTCTACGACGACGACGACGGGTGCCTCTGGGTCGACACCGCGGATTTCCAGGGGGACGCCAGCGACACCAACGAGGTATGGTACGGTTACAAGCCGGGTAACCTACCATCAACGAGTACCGCCAGCCCGATACCGTCGCTTCTGTCCCTTCCGTGGAAGGGCGCCAGAAGCGACGCGCCACCAGCCGCCACCGCTCAGAAGAGGAGAAGACCGAAGAAAACACCACCGCCCGCAGAAGACGTCGCCCCGCCAGCCGAGGCAACAACGAGAGCAGCACCGCCGCCGCAAGCCGCCGTAGCCGCCGAAGAGAGAAGAAGCGAAGACCCCCGTCCTGGATCCACCAGCCCCGATGACTTCGTGGCGCAGAAGAAGAGGCCGAAGAAGATGACCGTCCGCCCGCCTACGCCGCCACCGACGAGCAACGTGTACCACGCCCTGGAGCAGTACACGGACACCGCCACAGCGATGGAGCAGACCGCCGCAGCAGAGACCAGGGAGAAAGTACCCCCGGTAATCCTTCGTCAGAGGGAGAACTGGGTTGCTTTCTCCCGCGAACTCGACCGGAAGAAGATCGCCTTCACCAGGGCCAAGGCGACCTTCGAGGAATCGGATACAGCCTGCCTCACTCCAGGACCGAGACAGGCTGATGAGGTATCTCGATAAGTGTGGTACGCAGTACCACACCTATCAGGCAAGGAGCGAGCGTCTTGCCAAGGTAGTAATACGTGGCGTGCCCGTAGAGCTATCCAAAGCGGATGTAAGCTCCGATTTGACGACGCAAGGGATTAATACAGTTTCTTGTTCTAGGATGAAGCAGCGAGGCCGAGCGATCCCCTGGTTTTGGTACACCTACCGAGCGAGGAGGACAAGAAGAGGATTCGGGAGGTGAAGCACGTCGCCCGCCTCCGAGTGACCGTCGAGGACCTGAGGCGGAAATCCGACATCGGGCAGTGTCACCGGTGTCAAGGTTTCCGCCACGCACAGCGTTGCTGCAGGGCGGCAGCACGCTGTGAAGTGCGCCGGTGATCACCACAGCAGTCAATGCACTTTACCCCGTACCGACCGGGCTAAGTGCGTTAACTGCGGTGGGAACCACCCGCAAGCTACCGTGGATGCCCGAAGTTCCCTCGACCTCCGCAACGGAAGAAGATGGAAGCACCGCAGCGACCGCCGAAGAGGACACCGCCGGCGCCCTCCTCGACTAGGACCGGAGTCAGCTACGCCCGTGCGACGGCAGGCAAGGCTGAGAAGGCGGAAGTACCGAGTGGCTCCCGCCGCTCCCGTTACTCCGCCCGATCAATCTGCCTTAGGGTTCGACTCCCTATTGACCTTCCTCGGAGGGCTCAATATGAAGAAGGCCCTACCTGTCATCCGTAAGGTGGCAGAGGCACTCGCTAAGGTGGAATCTGCGACTGACTTGTGGGGGGTTTTCCTCTCACACAGTCAGGAGGTGGCTACCCTTTTAGGGTAAACACACGACGGTCCGGATCGAAGTCTGGCGCCCGAGATAAGTATTTAGTATCGATTTTTTAATTACATAATCTCTGTTCTGTAAATATCGACAGTGTTACACTTTACTAACACATATTTCTTTTTATTCCAGATAAGCAACCTAGCGACAACAGGACAGCCCACACAAGGAAACACCAATCCAAACGCAACACCACACAACACCCGCTTTTTTGAACAACCATCAACAACGAACTCAACACCGCCATCAGGCGTTCCAAACACACACGAAAACCAACAATCCACGCACTTCCACGCGCTGAAGAGGAGGAAGACTCCTGAGCAGCGCACCACCAACACATACACGTTTTATATTTAGTATTTTATATTGTATATAGTATTAAGTGTAAAATGTAATATCCATAAATTGTTAAATATCTAAATTCTTTAATAAACGAGTTAAAAAAAAAAATATGGAAATGGGTCATTTCTGCGTTGTACTGTCGATTTCACAGGAGTTAGTAAATCAACCGCCAGTACTACCGTGAGGCGAGTGACTTTGGTACTGACGCATCAAAGGCCCCAATATGTATGTGTGCCATCGGCAAATGAAGAGACTGCAGAATTAAGACAGAGCTTTTACAAGATTGCATGGTTTCCCAAGGCTAGGCGCCGTTAATTGTACTCACATTAGGATTCAATCTCCTGGGGGTGAGTAAGGAGAATTATTTCGTAACAGAAAGCAACTCTTTTCGCTGAATGTACAGAGCTTAGCTGACCCAAAATTAAAAATTCACAACATTGTAGCGAATTGGCCGGGATCAGCCCACGACTCCCATATATTTAGGAATTCCAGATTATGTCACGCCTTTGAACAAGACAATTAATTAATAACACCATTGCTGAATCCCCAAACTGAAGGCAAAATGTTATTCAACGAAGCGTAAATACGAAGTAGAAATGTAGTTGAAAGAAGTTGACAGTAGAAACGTCATTTCCCCGCTTTAACGATGGGACTGCGATTATTACTAGATACTGCACAAGCAATTGTTGTACCAACAGCAACAATATATGTGTTGATGAAAAGGGCCGCGTCCCAACTATAACCGAAGAGGAAGAAGCGACCATACAATTTACAAATAATGTGGACATTGAGCAAATTCCAAATCAAAGACACAATATAAATACGAGAACACGTCACGATCTAATTAAGTAACTATTTGGAGTAGATCATAAATATGATACATAAGCTTATTTTCCTACATACGCATGTCTCCATAAACACTGCTTACACTCAAACTTAAATAGGAATAATAACCGCTGCAGAATGCATACCCTACTGCAACGTGTGTCATAAGCGACATAGAACAACAGAACAACTTAATAACACGATTTTGAGTTTTTTAAGAATTACTCGCTTACTATGCATCGTACGCCATTAAAAGCTATTATAAAAGTTGTAGCTAATAAAATTCACTACAAAATTGATAACTTAAATTTTTTCGTGCGATTAGCCGTTTCTGATATATAGCAATGCCAAAGGCGTGTAGTAGTTCGACCAATCAGAAATGTATCCAAAATACAAAAAGTAACGTGGCAACAAGTCTAAATCATAACCTAATATAACCTGAGCATACCAAAATTGGAAAAGGGAATGTAGAAACTCGGCTGTATTATTCCAAGAGTTTGGACAAGTTTGCTGGTTGCAAGGAACACATTCTGTTCTTGCACGCTTTTAGTGGATGCAATACAACATCTGCAATGTTCTGCAAAGGCAAAGTTCAAGCTTTTCAAATGTTTGAAAAAAAACCTGCATTACATCGCATGGCTGAAATGTTCCAAGATAAAACCTGCACCCCAGACAAATTATTTGAAAGCGGAATAAATTTTCTCCTGGCGTTGTACAATGCTCCAAAATTCGAAAAAAAGCATCGATAATTTCAGGTGAGGATTAATAATATCACGATTTGATATAATTATGTCTTACATATACACATTTTATAAAATCGACAAGACTCAATAGTGAAAGCCGCTTGGCAGCACATCCATCGAGTCTATTACCATGTAGGTACAGATTTGGTTAAGAAAAAAAGATTTAGAACCTAAACCCCGCTTACTTTCAGGTACAAACTTGGCCGGGGAAAAGTTAGAACCCGTTCAATGGGGCTGGCAATTGGAGAACGAGACCATGCAGTCAACAACAACATTGCCGCCAGCATCAGGGGAACAGTTAAACGCAATTTTTGTAATTGCAAGAAGAGGTGTGGTTCAAAGTGTAGCTGGAGGAAGGTCGGGTTATAATGTACCGAAATTTGTGGTCAATGCCTGAGCCTTGCGTGCCTCAACTATTCGCCCACATTACAAGCAGAATTTGACGATGAAGTGTGCGACGACAGCAGAGACCGACGGTGACGATGAAACAGAAAGAGACGAATGGTCACAAGAAGAGGGACGTAGCGAGTGAGAGCGAAGAAGAGGACTAATAATCACCTACATTATTTTATAAATGTCCTTCAATAATAATCATACCGTAGCGAAATTAACGTGGGAAAGTGAATTACGCCGCGTTATTGCATAAATTGAGTGCGCGCTACACCATCTATTCACCATATCGACAAGCGTAAAAATTTGCTTTGATAACAGAATTTTCAATTTCGCTCATTTGGTTAGAAACACCAGGCATAGAACTCATCTGAGAGTTACCCATGTTTCTTTATGATTTGCGAAGATCAAAAATGCTAACCCGAAAACGACATTTTGTACGCGGTTGAGTGTAGTTGCAAGATCAAGAAAATGTAATTTTATGAGAAGAGAAAGATACCTACATTCTGCGAGAATTAGATTTGTAATCTTGCACCACATAAAACAAATATTAATCCAACGCCTTTTGATTGAGACCTGAAATCTGAAATATTCAGTGAGTTACATTCTCTTATCTGGTTTCTATAGAACGGACCGACCTAGTGGGCCTGTGGTAACACGACCTGGTTAACATTAGAGGGGTTATGGGTTCGATTCCTGTTACCGTCTACCTTGTATGAGGTTTTTTATTTAGGTGAACGTTGGGTTAGTATCTTCTCCCTCAAAATCCTCCTTCGTTCCTTCGGATCCTATCCTGACCACACCTATTCTTAACCCCACTATGTGGGATTAAGGATAGTAGAACATACATTACTTAATGTACTTAGTGCCTGAAGGAGCCTGGAAAGCTTATGCAGCCCACCCTTCCCCTTGGTGAGGGAATAAAACATACTGCCTATTCTTATTCTTAGAACAATTTTTGCGCAGGACACAATTCTTCAATCGAGTTGTTTGATATCGTTCTTTCTTGAATTCGCATTACGGTTCAGTAAAATGTGGAAATTTTTGTGTAATACTGCATAAGAGCGACCGATTGGGCCATTGCCAAGCAGAAAAAGGCTGTCATTTTGAACGCTTAATAAAATATGTTGCATTTATTCAGAAAACGTAAGTTTTGCATCGCAAATTGGGTTATTGTAATGTCTTGGTTTGTGGGTTACGGAATGTCGTGTGCGTAGATTAGGTAGAGTAATGCGGCAAGGGCTGAACCTTGAAGTACGCCTGCTGCTGGTGTGAACGGCTGGGATGTGGTTGTGCCTACCCTGACCTTCACAGTCCTGTCAGACAGGTATGAAAAAATGACTTGGACGAAGTGTATTGGAATATTAAGTGTTTGGGTTTTGTGAATTAGTCCGGCGTGCCAGACTTTATCAAATGCCGGTTTGATGTATAGGAATACTGCCAGACAGCCGGATTGTTGGTTAAGGGATCTGGAGACGTCGGTGTAGAGTTTGTCTAGTGGGTCCTGCCATGAGCGGTTAGATCTAAAGCCGAATTGGCTGTCTGGAATGGAGTTGTTGGCTTCGAGGTAGTCTCTTAGCCTTCTGGACATGATTGTTTCTAGACATTTGCCCATGCAGCTCAGTAAGGATATGGATGTATAGGAAGAGGGTTGTGTGGCGTTCGAGCGTGGTTTGACCGTCATTACTGTACGGCGGATTTCAATTCGGTTGGAAAATATGAAACAGATAGGCATTTGTTGAATATTTGGGTAAGTTGCGTAATGGCGTTTTGTGGAAGGTTTTGTGATGTAAGTCGGTTGAGGCCGTCTTGTCTCATATTACGAAACCTTCCACAAAACGCCATTATACAACTTACCCAAATATTCAACAAATGCCTATCTCTTTCATATGGCAAAACATGGAATTTCGCACATATGGGTATGATTCCTGTAGGGTAGTATAAAATAAAGTTGTTATTTTTATTTAGTTTGTGTTTAAATTAAAATCTACTTAATGTATTTTTAATTGTTGTTATAAATACAAGGTGTTGGACATTACCTAGATTAATACTTGAAATCTTAAAACACTATTACAATATGTATTAAACAAAAATATTCAAGAAACATATTGCAATTTTTTTTAGAGTAGAATTAATGTGTTGAAGGATACGTATAATATGAAATAAAAAAATGGCAGTGTCTATTTGCAAGACCACTGTGCTCAAAAAATACTGGTACAGCTTGTTAATGTAGACACTTCCAAAATTCAAATTTTTATGTAGGCACATGTTTTGTATGTAAACTGGAAATCTCACGATTTTCCAGTAGGCGTTAGGCATTTGTCAAACTGGAAAATTTGATAGATTACTGTCGCTTTGATATTTCATGGTCATAGCCTGCTAACGCAATTGATTATGTCCCACCAAATCAAATGCACACAGCCAAAGTTTTGATGTACAGTATTTTTTGAGCGTGATGGTACCTCGTTTTATTATGTAATTATACACATAAACCCGTTAGTAGTTTTATGGTATATGTATGTATCTGGCAACGTTGAGTGGAGACACTCCATACTTTTTATTTAACGAAGGCAAACACCTACGTACTTAAAATTTTGTATTTAAGTTTGTTTTCATTTTGCTTGGAGCTGATTAGATTTTGGGAGAAATCCAGCGGCGGAGAGGGGGGTTTATTAGGGCCAGTTTTTTGTTTTTATTAAATATTTCTAAAACAGCTGCATATTTCAAAGATATAAAAATACCTAAATATAGACAGTAAACATTAAATATGAATGAAAATGGTTAAACTGTATTATTGAAATCTTATAGAAGCGGGCGGCTTTGGATTTTTTTTAAGTTAACATGTATTTATGTCTATTAATATAGATTGATATAGATTATAGTTTTTGTTTGTACAATATTGCCTGTTTTCGTTATGAACGTTTAAAAAAGAGTTTTTGTTTCTACAATGTTGCCTGTTTTGGTTATGAAGGTTAAAAAAAAAGGTTGCGTAGTTTTCCTACAAAACTTTAAATTATTTCATTTCTTTTAAGTTTTTCAGTTAGCATCTAGATGTCTATTAACCTCTGTCTGACATGAAGTTTTAAACGTCTGTTTGACATACATTATAGTTTTATTTTTACAATGTTGCCTACTTTCGCATAAAAATCCTAAAAAAATTGTTATTAAAATTATTTAATAACTTTTAATTTCCATTATGTAGGTTGGAAAGTCGTGTGTTGTTCCACACTAGATATTTTTAGGATAATTATGCAACCTCTTTTATAATAGGCTCATTACGAAAATAGGCAACATTGCAAAAACGAAAACAATAATTTACGTCAAACAGACGTTTAAAACTTCACATAAGATAGAGGTTAATAGATATCTAGATACTAACTTAACAAAATTCTGAAGCCACACACTTCTATAAAAATATCGATAATACAGTTTATGCATTTTCAATCATATTAAAATATGTCTACACATTTACTTATAAAATAAATGAGTATTCAGATATTGAAAAAATTTGAACCAACACTTCTTAGCGAAACTTGGCCAAACGTTATAAAATGAGCTAATAAGTCGATTCAGCGACTGTGAAAAAAAGTCGAGCGCATAACGCATAACCTTCTATACCTACATATGCAAACAACGTACCCAAGACAAGGATGAACAGCATGGGGATTTTGAAAACGGTAAGAGATACGAAGACGGTTAAATAAGAGAAAAGTTGTATAATTTAGAGCATCTTTACATGTAGTTTGCAGAAGTTCATTATTATTTATCGTTTCCGAGATTTAAAACAAAATGCGACTTTGGGTTTTTCTTTTTTCGTAATTCCTTAATTTATTTTAAAAGATTTTTAAAAACCAAAGCTCATTGATACTTTTTGAACCCTATATTCTATCAACTTTATTTTTTTATATTGCCGCAACCAACGAAACACCCTGTATTCGATAGTATTTTTTATTACGAATTTAACCATGTATTCTACATTATGGATTTGAAGCTAATTTTTAAGAAAAATTCGGATTAATATTAGTATTTGATAATATTTTTTTAAGTACACGTTTAACAACTCCAATCTTTTATTTAATTAAAGTTAAATAATTACAATAACTGTTCGAATAGGTTGCCGTTATTTTCTAGACACAGGTAAGCTCTCTTTACAGAAGAATTTAAAACACGGTCTAGCATTTCTAGCGAAATTGTATTAACTACTGCCATAACCGATACTAACAACTGCTTTTCATTTTCAAAACTCCCATCAGACACCTTGGTTTTTCAGGTAACCCCACTGAAAAAAATCCGACGGACTTATATCGGGTGATCGGGCTGGCCAAGCTACTGCACTGTAAGTTCCAATCCATTTTCTTGTAAACCGCAATGATAGATAGTCCTGTACAATTCTTGAGTTATGTGCTGGGGCACCATCTTGTTGAAACCAACAGTTGTTAACAAGTGCTAGAGGTAATTCAACCAAGGCATTTTCCAAATCAGTCCTTTGCAAGTTCAGATATCTTCGGCATTTACATTGTTGTGGTAAATAAAAGGTCCTATTATTCTTCATCCCAAAATGCCCATCCATATATTAAATCCAAATCTATGTTGATGTCTTGATTCTTTTTTTAAATAAGGATTTTGTTTTGCCCAATAATGTTTGTTACGTCGGTTTAAAATTCCATTGTTGGTTATCATGCTTTCAACAGACCAAATTATTTTAAAAGGAAAATTTAGATCTTCGTCACATTTTCTAATATACCATTCGCAAAAACCTGCTCGCCGCTTCAAAACAATAATGTGTAATACATGGTTAAATTCGTAATACAAAATACGATCGAGTACAGGGTGTTTCGTTGGTTGCGGCGATATAAAAGTACAGGGTGTTTCGTTGGTTGCGGCGATATAAAAAAATAAAGTTGATGGTTTCTCGGAGACAAAACGTCGAATGAAAAATTTGAAAACGCCATCTAATAGAATTCAAAAAGTGACAATGAAGAAGTACCGTTGGTTTTTAAAAATCTTTTAAAATAAATGAAGAAATTACGAACAAAGAAAAACACAAAAATCGCATTTTGTTTTAAATCACGGAAACAATAAACAATAATGAACTTTTGTAAACTACACGTGAACATGTCCTAAATTATACGACTTTTCTCCAATTTAACCGTTTTCAAGATCCCCATGCTGTTCGTCCTAATCTTGGTCACGTTGTATGTAGGTTGGAAGATAAAACCATATTTGTTTAAAACAAAACACTGTAAAGTTTAAAACGCTTATTTATAGTATTACACAAAAATTTTCATGTGTTACTGAACCATAACAAGAAGAATGACACCAAATAACAATTTTTGATTACTTACACGTTTAAAATATTTGATAAAAATAGCTCTAATTCTTAAAGCACTCAGTATAAACTGTTAGGTACTATAATGCAAGAAAGTTAGAATTCAAAAATGTAATAATATATATAGTTTACCATAAAATAAACACAAGTTTAGTTAACACCTTACATACACGTAGTTCATTTAAAAATGTACATATTACTATTGTCTACGTTTGTCCAAAGCAATTGTTTCTAATTTCAATGATAAAACTTTACTCAATAGAGGCCTTATTAAATGGACACAGTGTATATTGAGTGAAGCAAGCCAGTGATCATATTCTCATTAGATTTTGTTTTGACCATTTACCTATAAATTCAGAATAAGTTGTGCTTAAAGTTAAAATAACTGATTTTTGTAAGTTAGATTGTAAAGGTAACCTCATGCGTGAATGGGCCCCTCATCAGGAGATCTTCCGCAAGTGTAATCTAGCTAGTAAATTGTCCTCCATTCTATGTAACAGATATTTTGGGTAATTTTTATAAAGTCATTCTCTATAATACATATATGTTCTCTTACTTGAATAAAAAAAACTTACAGAACTATTAAAGATGTTTTAGAAAACCAATGATGAAAATTATAATTTCGCAGGGTTATGGAAATTAAAGGGCAACTAAAGAGAATCACTTCACAAAACTATTTGAGGAATCAACAAATAAGTAAATATGGAGACACCATAATACTGTTATATTACAATTCAATAAAGGTACGTAAATTTTATCATAGTCGGTTCGTATTTGTTGAGTAATGCTAGGATTTTTGTCCTATGTCAACAAACAATGGAAAAGTCACACAGACAATATCTTAATTTATGGGAAAAAATCACCTGATTACAGTATGAAATCAATTTTTTGGTGTCCAATTGAAAAAGGAATACAATACAAATTTTGTATAAGGCCTGTACTTTCCCAACAACCATGTTTTCATTTGCACTACCTATATACAGTTATTCCTTAAATACCTAGACAGAAATCCTTAAAAACTAAACAAATAACATTAATTGAAAAAGACAAAAGTGCGTGCTGACAATTACACAGATTATACATTTAACACAAAACGTACCATGAAACTTAGATGGAGGAGCAACATTAACGGTAGAAGCGGGTACGGCATTTGGCACAATTTCGTTAATAGGAGTATTCTTACAAAGTGGCATACAAAAGATTCCTATCAAAGTGTCTGTAACGTTGTTTCCACCACTTCTGTTTCCAACACCCGCTTCGACATTCCTCACACTAACCTTATTTGATTGCATTTCTATAGCCACAGATATTAAATTAAGCGACAAATCATAAACTAAGTTCTAACTTAATTTATGATTTTTAATTATATATATCTAAATTCAGGTGATCCAGGAATTTTTTGCAAAAAAAACTAACTTGAAAATTAAAAAAAAAAACTAAAGTCAACTATATGCCATTCGTAATGTTCTGATAGTTGCGTTGTAGTGACACTATACTAAATTTACTAACATAGACGGCCAGATGCGTTATGTTAAATTAGTGATGTTACACCAAAGAGTACATAATGTAAAGAGATTTAATGTAATACAAGTTTACGTTAAACACGTTTGTACAATGTGTTGCCTAACTTTTTTTTTTGCAATATAGTGTACAAATGCATACAAGGTTTATTTAAAATTAAGAATTTAATGTAATGAACGATAAAATACTAAGAATATTAAGAAATGAAAAAAAAAAAAACTAAAATGATATTTTGCATTTCACACCCTTTACTTTAACTATCAACTTTTGGACTGAACTAAATACCACTAAAATATAATATTTCTACTCATGAATTTTGGCTCATTACCTCACCAGACCAGATTAAGTGCCAATATGAACATGTAAACTTTCACCATTATTACACATATTTAAAATACTTATCTTTTTAGGATTTCTTATGATGTATTTTTGTATTTAAGTTATACAAATCTATATGTTTCGATAAGTGTAAATGTTATCGAAACATATAGATTTGTATAACTTAAATACAAAAATACGCTATAAAAAACCCCAACACTTTTTTTTTTTTTTTTTTAATTTTTAATTTAAATTAAGTGTCAAGGTTAAAAACGTACTGCTTCACCTGTTTGGCATAGAAATAGATTTAATTTGTATAGGGCTAACTTAACATTAACCTGAACCCTCCCCCCCAACTAAAAAATGTATCTCAGGACCTCTCAGTCTGACTACAATGGCAATTAAAAATTAAATAAAATAATAAATTTCTCGCAAAACTCCTATTTAAAGATATACCTTTGCTTACAATGTTAGAAAGTCTAGACAATTCTACATAATTTTGATTTAAGGTTCATTGGCGAACTGACCATAATAAGAGTGGGGGTATTGAGAGTGTAACGTTTTTACGCTTTTTCTTTAAAATTTTAATTGCAACCATGTAGGTATTTAATAGGCCTATTTCCACAGTTTTTGCTTTTATCGCACGACGTTTCGAAAGCGGACTCTGCTTTCGTCAGCAGGTTTAGTCCTTAAACTTTTTCGTGGTTGCGCAGTAGTTTATTGCGCATATTGCACCGTAACCTATTGCGCTTAAGCTCTTCGTGCATTATTGGGATCCATATGGGTTTCATTTCTACACTAGGTTAGCTTATTGGATTTTCTGCTATGCGATGTATGTAGCAGAAAATACAACCCAATAAGCCAAGTTAGTGTAGAAATGAAATCCATATGGATCCCAAAAATACGCGAAGAGCTTAAGCGCAATACACCTGCGCAACATACACAATAAACTGCTGCGCAACCACGAAAAAGTTTAATACATATACATGGCTCACCCTGTAAAGTTCAAATAAAATAAAAAATCCGATTTTAAACCCAAAAATATTAGGTATTTAATGCGTCGATAAATGTTCAAACTGCCGTCCCTCACATTCCAAACAGTCTTCCAATCCCTTATTTTAAACTGTTTACCTTTCTTAAATTAATTTTATTAATTTTACACAGATATAGTAGGTGGAAAGTATTACATTTTACATGTTTTTTTTTAAATAAAACGCACTCAATCACTACTTCAATTAATAAATACCGCCATCTAGCGCTTTGTCTTGGAATATCTAATCAATGTTTAGTAGTAGGCCGCGGCAACAAAAAACAAGTTTTTTAATAACATTGTATACAAACGCCACATTTTTATTAGACGTAGTTTAATTCTTGTCAATTTGGTTTGTGAATGTTTTTTAAATGCCTTTCACAAGTGAGGTAGCCGTTGATATCATTACGGTCTATCTCGAGTGCTTTTAAATTTTACACAGATATAGTAGGTGGAAAATATTACATTTTATATGTTTTTTTTTAAATAAAACGCACTCAATCACTACTTCAATTAATAAATACCGCCATCTAGCGCTTTGTCTTGGAATGTCTAATCAATGTTTAGTAGTAGGCCGCGGAAACAAAAAACAAGTGTTTTAATAACATTGTATAGAAACGCCAAATTTTTATTAGACGTAGTTTAATTCTTGTCAATTTGTTTGTAAATATTTTTTAAATGCCTTTCACAAGTGATGTAACCGTTGATATGATTACGGTTTATCTCGAGTGCTTTTAAAATGCAGCAATAACTGAAAGACAGTATGCGGCCTCCAGATCGCCATAATTATGGAAGAAATTTTCCACGCTTGGTACAACAACTACGCGATACTGGTAGTTTTCATCGTCTTATATATTGGGGGCGTCTTATTGGAAGTCTGACGGAAGAATATATTATTGTCTTAGTTTACATAGAATTTAATAGACACATTGGGACTAGGGCGTTATCTTTAGATTTGGGAATAGCTCGAACTACTGTTCGAAACATGTTAAAAGACCGCAGGTAAATAATTGCATTAGCACATACGTTTTAATGGACACGCGGTATACTATACTCGCAGTGCACTAACTGGTAATCTCCTCTTAGAGTTTTCAATAAATGAGTTAGGTAGGATTGGGAAGCCTAATTCCGTGCCCGGCCGGGTCACCGGATTTGACGTGTCTCGGCTTCTACATATCGAGTCGCTTGAAGGCCATTGTATTCCGACAACAAGTCGGAAAACAGAAACCGAGATGCAATTCGTCAACTACTAGCATCGAAGCAGCAGTTTATACACCCGAACAAGATTGAAAGACTGTTTGGAATGTGACGGAAGGCAGTTTGAACATTTATCGAGGCATTAAATACCTAATATTTTTGGGTTTAAATTCGGATTTTTTTATTTTATTTGAGCTTTACATGGTGAGCCACGTTAAAATTAAACTTTAATTTCACTTTAAAATCACTGTTGGTCCTTAATTCGATTATAACAACTATCTCTCTAATATGAGACATTTATCCAATTCGGATCACCCAAACCAAACTTCGTGAATTAAAGTGTTACAAAATTGCGCCCTCTAGCACTTCTATTAGGAACTATTGTGTCACATGGAAATGGCAATTTAAAATACCTACATTTGCCTTCCTAATAAGCTTTATTTTACTAAAATTAAATAAGTGGTTTAGAATTTACAACAATTTTAATGATTAATTGACTACACTGTTAATAGCTTCTCCTACTATTATTCGGTCAGTACACCAATGAACCTTAAACCAAAATTATGTACTATTATCTAGACTTTCTAACGATGTAAGCAAAGGTATATCTTTATATAGGAGTTTTGGGAGAAATTTAGAATTTTATTATTTAATTCTTAATTGCGCCTGGCGTGAAATACGGAACTTAAAATAATTACCAGCAATTATGTGCTCTAATTGCAAATGGAATTTCTAAGATACATTTATCCTCACAAAATGGGGCCTTTCAAACTAAGGCTAACAGTGGAATTTTCAGTAAAAATACATTCCCTTCCAGTTTGAAACTAAAATAAACTTTATTGACACTATCAAAATAATCCGTGCCTCTGAGAATTACTCTTGAGGTTCACTTTGTTGTCAACTACATCTCTCAGAAGTAAACCATAGTTAAAAATTTGACGCTATTACGGCATGACATTAAAATGATTTCTCTATATGCACATTAAAAATGACTACTTTCCAAATTAATTACCCAGGCCATTTAGAAAAATCAACTATCTGTTCAGCAGGGACCCAAGACCTAATGTAAATTATGTTACAAAATTATGTGATCTTTCGATTTGCCATTAAAATGATTCAATTATTCATATGTAGTTTCCCAATAAAGTGCTCTGGTCTTGGAATCAAGTGGCAAACCGAAAAAACACCTAATTTATTAGACCTAGTTTACTCTTGAGATGAAGTCCTTCTGCTGACAATGTTCAACATTTTCGCTAATTCATAAACTTAAGGTTTAAATAAAGTATTAATACAGGAATAATTTTAATGACAAACAAAAAAAAAATCTAATTTTTAAAACATAGTTTACTCTTGGGAGTAAACTAAATATTTAAATACATTATAAATAAAAGAATCATTTTAATAGCAAACCGAAAAAGAGTTTACTCTTGATAGGTGGTTGGTACAGCTCAAGTTTTTCGAAACTATAGAAACTAGATATCTAAATAAGTAAGAATCAAGAAATCATTTTAATGGCAAACAGAAAAAGCACTTAAACATGGTTTACTCTTGGGAGATGGACCACTCCGCTCACGACAATGTTCAATTTTTTCGAAACAGTAAGACAACCAAATTCAAAAACTAAATATTTAAATAAAAACATCATTTTAATGGTAAACTAAAAAGGCACTAATGTTGCGAACATAGTTTACTCTTGATAAGTGGAGAAGTTTATCAAAACTATAAGAGCACTAAACTCTAAATTCAAAAACTAGATATTTACATAAAGTAGGAATAAAGAAATCAACGTAATGGCAAACTGAAAAAAGCACCTAATTTTTTTAAACATAGTTTACTCTTCAACAATCTTCAATTTTTGTTAGAAAACTAGATATTCTGCTGACGACCCAATCCAACTTTTCGAAACGATACAAGTACTCAATTTGCAAACTAGGTATTTAAATAATTTATAAATAAAGAAATCATTATAATGGCAACTGAAAAACCTATTTTTAAACATAGTTTTAGTTCAACTATTTTTAACAAAAATTGAATCACAAAATATCTGGAACGAAAACTACGCATCAATATATATAAGTAATATAAAAAATTAGATATAGTAGTTTGACTGTAATCATTAATGAGAATTTACATCATTCTACATATGTAAAGACAATATTTACATTGATTCTTTATGTATTTAAAATTAGGTGCTTTTTCAGTTTGTCATTAAAATGATTCGTTTGTTCCTACTTTATTTAAATATTTAGTTTCAGAGTTTACTGGTCTTACCGTTTCGAAAAGGTTAGTTGTGCAATCAGCAGAGGAGCCTACCTGGTAAACTTTAAAGAATTACGTGCTTTTTCGGTTTACCATAAAATTGGTTTCTTTATTTATTCTTTATTTATATATCTAATTTTCGTACTAGGTGATCATACCGTTAAAAAATATTAGTTGAGTTGACTGGCTCAGTTTTTGCTTTTTGAGCGCGACGTTTCAGAAGCGGACTCTGCTTCCGTAATCAGGCTTAATCCTGAGAAGGACTGTTTTCGCACTTGAGTCGAATTCATATGTTACGATATTTTCCCAAGCACTTCACTACTCTCAGATTCGAACTTGGTACCGTTCACTTACAAGTCTGTCACCTTTACCGCTGAGCCACTGAGTAATCCAATATAACGTTTTCATGGTTGTGCAGTAGTTTATTGCGCATGTTGCGCCGTAACTTATTGCGCAGGTGTATTGCCCTTAAGCTCTTTGCGTATTATTGGAATCCATATGTCTTTCATTTCCACACTAGCTTGGCTTATTGGATTTTCTGCTAGTGCGATGTATGTGACTTCTTTGAGTTTCCGACGAGTTGTGTTCTCGTCCTTGGCCACTCTCTGTATGTTATCCCATTGGATGCGGTAGTTTTCGTTCCAGACATGTTCTGCGATTCCTAATTTTTTGTTAAATAGTTGAACTAAAAACTATGTTTAAAAAAATTAGGTGCTTTTTCAGTTGCCATTAAAATGATTTCTTTATTTATACATTACTTAAATACCTAGTTTGCGAATTGAGTACCTACTTGTATCATTTCAAAAAAGTTGGATTGTGTCGTCAGCAGCAAATATCTAGTTTTCGAACAAAAATTGAAGATTGTTGAAGAGTAAACTATGTTTAAAAAATTAGGTTTTTTCAGTTTGCCATTACGTTGATTTCTTTATTCCTACTTTATGTAAATATCTAGTTTTTGAATTTAGAGTTTAGTGCTCTTATAGTTTTGATAAACTTCTCCACTTATCAAGAGTAAACTATGTTCGCAACATTAGTGCCTTTTTAGTTTACCATTAAAATGATGTTTTTATTTAAATATTTAGTTTTTGAATTTGGTTGTCTTACTGTTTCGAAAAAATTGAACATTGTCGTGAGCGGAGTGGTCCATCTCCCAAGAGTAAACCATGTTTAAGTGCTTTTTCTGTTTGCCATTAAAATGATTTCTTGATTCTTACTTTATTTAGATATCTAGTTTCTTATAGTTTCGAAATATAGTTTGGAACTGTACCAACCACCTATCAAGAGTAAACTCTTTTTCGGTTTGCTATTAAAATGATTCTTTTATTTATAATGTATTTAAATATTTAGTTTACTCCCAAGAGTAAACTATGTTTTAAAAATTAGATTTTTTTTTTGTTTGTCATTAAAATTATTCCTGTATTAATACTTTATTTAAACCTTAAGTGTATGAATTAGCGAAAATGTTGAACATTGTCAGCAGAAGGACTTCATCTCAAGAGTAAACTAGGTCTAATAAATTAGGTGTTTTTTCGGTTTGCCACTTGATTCCAAGACCAGAGCACTTTATTGGGAAACTACATATATGAATAATGGATTCATTTTAATGGCAAATCGAAAGAGCACATAATTTTTGTAACATAATTTACGTGAGGGCCTTGGGTCCCTGCTGAACAGATACTTGATTTTTTTGAAAATGGCTTGGGTTTAATTTGGAAAGTAGTCATTTTGTTAATGTGCATATAGAGAAATTATTTTAATGTCAAGCTGTAATAGCATCAAATGTTTTAACTATGGTTTACTTCTGAGAGATGTATCTGTTGACAACAAAGTGAACCTCAAGAGTAATTCTCGGATTATGTTGATAGTGTGTCAATTAAGTTTATTTTAGTTTCAAACTGGAAGGGAATGTATTTTTTACTGAAAAATTCCACTGTTAGCCTTAGTTTGAAAGATCCCAGATAAAATGTATCTTAGAAATTTCATTTGCAATTAAAGCACATAATTGCCGGTTAATGACTGTGGCCATGCGAAAATGGTGGTAATTATTTTTAAGTTCCGTATTTCACCGCCAGGGGGCGCAATTAAAAATTAAATAATAAAATTCTAAATTTCTTCCAAAACTCCTATATAAAGATATACCTTTGCTTACATCGTTAGAAAGTCTAGACAATACTACATAATTTTGGTTTAAGGTTCATTGGTGTACTGACCATAATAATTGTAGGAGAAGCTATTAACAGTGTAGTCAATTAATCATTAAAATTGTTGTAAATTCTAAACCACTTATTTAATTTTAGTAAAATAAAGCTTATTAGGAAGGCAAATGTAGGTATTTTAAATTGCCATTTCCATGTGACACAATAGTTCCTAATAGAAGTGCTAGAGGGCGCAATTTTGTAACACTTTAATTCACGAAGTTTGGTTTGGGTGATCTGAATTGGATAAATGTCTCATATTAGAGAGATAGTTGTTATAATCGAATTACGGACCAACAGTGATTTTAAAGTGAAATTAAAGTTTAATTTTAACGTGGCTCACCAAGTAAAGTTCAAATAAAATTAAAAATCCGAATTTAAACCCAAAATATTAAGTAATTTAAGTAAATATTTAAATAAAGTAGGAACAAACGAATCATTTTAATGACAAACTGAAAAAGCACCTAATTTTAAATACATAAAGAATCAATGTAAATATTGTCTTTACATATGTAGAACTGATGTAAATTCTCAATGTAATGAGATTACAGTCAAACTACTAACCGATATATACCTATATATATATATATATATATATATATATATATATATATATATATATATATATATATATATATATATATATATATATATATATATATATATACCGCGTGTTCAGCGAGGAATGGGACAGTGCAATATCTCGAGAGCGGATGAAGATTTTTAAATTATGAAAATATTTTTGTGAATATCTTCCAAGGGCGCACATTTGTTGGCACAAAGATTTGAATCAACGCCCATCACCGCCAGGTGGCGCTATCTCACTTCAATTTTTAAATGCAATGCCCTATTTTTATTTCATTTTTGGATTCTATGACATATTTGTGATGACTTTTATTAAGACTCCTACCAACCTATATTTTGTAGTTTCTGAGAAAAAAAATAATTTTTGGAATTTTATTAATTGAAAGCATACAAATTAAATTAAATATTCAAATGTTTCTCCATCATTTTCTCACACGTTTGATAACGCCTAATTAATGTAACACTAGTTGCCGCTCTTAAAGTTTCTTGTGGTATGTTTGCACAAGCAATTCTAATTTTGTTTTGTAACTCCTCTACATCTCTAGAAGGTGTTTCATACACTACACTCTTTAAATGTCCCCAAAGAAAGTAGTCTAAGGGACTAAGGTCAGGAGAACGAGCTGGCCACATAATGGGACCATTTGTACCTATCCATCGTTGCGGAAACACTCTATTTAGATAATTTCTCACTATTGCGCTATTGTGCGCCATCCTGTTGAAAGTACATCACTTGCCGCAGATTTACATTTACATCTTCAAGCAAAGGAGGCAGTTGATTTTCAAGAAAATCCAAATAGCGTTGGCCTGTTAAGGTACCATTAAAAAAATATGGGCCAATCAATTTGTCATCTATCATTCCGCACCATACATTTATGTTCCATCTCACTTGGAAATTGGTTGCTCTTACCCAATGAGGATTTTCTGACGACCAGTAATGGGAATTGTGGCGATTAACGATTCCATTGTTTGAAAAATTACTTTCATCAGACCACACGATACGACCTAGAAAATTAGGGTCTTGCGCATAATGTTCCATAAAACTCCGGTGATAAAATTAAGTCTGCGATCTTGATCTCCTGCATGCAGTCCATGTACCAAATGAATTTTAAATGGTTTGTATTTATTAGATTTTAATATTTTATGGACAGAACCAACTGATATACGGCACACTCTTCAGAAATAGATCTCACAGACACATGAGGATTATAAGCTACACATGCTAATACACCGACGGTGTGTGCTTCATCTGTTGCTGTCTTTGTGCGATTCTCGCACTTACGGTGAGGAAAATGACCGGTTCCCTCAAAATATTTGCTACACGAACAAATGTATTTTTCCGGGATGGCGTCGATCGGGAAACCTGGCAGCATACAATACTTGTGCAGCCCTTGCATTTTTCTACATTCACCATAAATTATTACCATATCAAAATATTCTTCGTTAGAAAACGTAAACATAATTATGGAATTTGAAGATGCACAGACGATTTTCAAAACTGAAACTGTAAACTGACAGAAACTTGACAGACACTTCATTACGCGTTTGTTTTCATGGCATGATAAATGTTTCAGATGATTCTTAATCAACGACTGTGATCCCCTTACAATTTAGTGTACAGCGTATCGCATTATTTCGGCGTTATCTGCATTATTTTATGGAAGAACAATCTTTTATCTTTCATTTGGTATAAAATTTGCTATTTTGTCTGTATCACTCAAATGTTATGAGCACTTCCTGAAATTACGTTTTGTGCTAAAATTCCAAGGATTATTTTTTCTCAGAAACTACAAAAGATAGGTTGGTAGGAGTCTTAATAAAAGTCATCACAAATATGTCATAAAATCCAAAATGAAATAAAAATAGGGCATTGCATTTAAAAATTGAAGTGAGATAGCGCCACCTGGCGGTGATGGGCGTTGATTCAAATCTTTGTGCCAACAAATGTGCGCCCTTGGAAGATATTTACAAAAATATTTTCATAATTTAAAAATCTTCATCCGCTCTCGAGATATTGCACTGTCCCATTCGTCGCTGAACACGCTGTGTGTGTATATATATATATATATATATATATATATATATATATATATATATATATATATATATATATGCAAAAGTTTTTCGTGTGCATAAATGCCAGTTTATTAAAATAGTTTCATTTATACAGAGTGTACAGGAACAATAAGGAAACAAACTACTTTGTTATTTTAAATACAATGCCTTATGTAATATTAAATATTTGGATTTTACGCAAAATTCTGGTTATTTATCATGTAGCATACTATGTTGATGTTTAGCCGTTCTAGAGAACTTTTTACCGACTGACACTATTTAGAAGTTTGAAAGATGTCGAAAAAATTACACATGTGAATTTTAAATATGAATAATAAATTTTTTCAACATCTGTCAAATTTGGAAATAAAAGTTAAGATAGGGACATTTAAGTTGTTTTTCACAAATATCAACTGTTTCGGAATTACAGGCCATAACTTCCCAAAATTAAGATTTTCCACCCCTAGTTTCTCCAAAACGGCTAAATATCAACAAAGGGCAGGCCCTGTTGCATAAAAAATCTTGCAATTATGTACACGAATAACTTTTGCATTAAACTTTTTTTTGTAACTCTAACCGTTCTCATAATATTCTAACGCTCAACGTGAATCACGCCGTATATTGCATTTGTTTATACGTTTATACCACTCACTACCTAAGTCAGTTTAATCCTTGCATATAGTTTTGTGGTAACATGAAGACAAATATTTCACAAGCCACTTTCAATAAATTTGGCAACATGGAAACTTTATAAGAGACAGGTATATGGAATGTTTTCAAGCATACAGAAATTTTCATTACGTTAAATTACTTTATACTATGTACTCTTTAGTTACACTGTTGCCCTAGTTTACTATTAGATGACTTTACTTAAATACAGAAAAATACTAGAATTCAACAACATTTATTAAACATTTTTCAGCATTTTGTTTACCTGGAACTTCAACAGGGATTTCATCCATCGTTGAGCATGGTAAATTTAAGAAAACAAAATCAACAGCAAAAACATTCTGAATGGCATTGCCTTTATAAAAAATATCAAATTTGCTATTATAGAACAGTACAAAAAAGGTTTTAGCATTCGGTTATATTGTAAATTCAAAGTTGTCACACTGTACAGCAAATACAAATCATACAAAAAAATTTGAGAAAATCTTCCTGGACTTATAGTGACTAAATACAAAAATGCAAAATTATGAAAACTGCAACTAACGAAGTAATCGAGCAGAAACTCCTATGTAAACTTACAACAGAAAAAACTAAGCAGCTAAAATTTGCATGCAATCAGAAACCAAGCAATTACTTACTAACAATTTAATAAATACGTCTTAACATACCAGCTTTATGTGCGTAATCCAAAACATCTTTAAGTTCTTCCCAATCCACCTCTAAATCATCTCCGGCTAATTTTAAGAAATACTGATGCACCTCATCAATTTTATTGTCTACTGGTATTGTTACAACTGGTATCGCTTGTCTCACCTAGATGTATATAAAATTAAGAACATACATAAAACATAAATTGCTTATCATGCAAATGAAAGCAAAAATAAATTAGTAATCAGCCAGTTACACATGCATACAAAAGCATACCACCTTTTTTTCTACTATGTACTTTTAGCCCCCAATGTTAAAGGAATTCTCTAACATTTAAGCAATAATTTTTTATCACTCTGTATTAGTTTTATTTAAAAACAGAGTTTACCTTTAAAAAACATTTATGGAATTCTTCTATTGCTTCAAAAAACTAACTTCACTATATTTCCCTATCAAACACAAATGCACTTAACTATCTATTTAAATAAATAATAAGAGGATCAATTTATTTATACACATCTATCAGTTCACTCACTACATCTGCAACTTTACAATTTATAAGGTTTGTTACATAGTTTCATTTCAAATTATTTCTTAATTAAAATTATTTAGGTGATTATTTATGACTTTTCTAAGCAATCGAAACTGTCAATTTCAGTCATGTGCGTACGTTTTAGCCAATCAAAACATTATTATTTTAGTGGGAATAATATACTGTAGATTACTGCCGCGTGAATATAATTCACATGTCACATGGTACATTTTTGATTACTTTCACTGGTTAAAATACAAAAACAAAATCACAGAATAGGCTATCAAATCGGTGATAATTTTATCACCGTATGTTGATTGTCACATGATTTTAATGAATAAAATAGTTTATTGTCAAAGTGACAAATCGTTTAAAATTGTGGACTTTCATAACACTAGCTATATTATCCCTGAGAATAATTTTAAGTATTTTTTTTATTAAATGACAACGAACTTTTTTTATTTGACTTCTGTCATTAATTTCAAGGAAAATTTGGAAACATGAATTAAAAACGCTTTAGTACGTCGTCAGTCGATGAAATCAGTAATAAAAAATCGAAAATATTATGATAAGAAACCTGTCGATTTGGAAACGATTTCAATCAATTTGTGACGAAAGGGGCTAGAAATTGGAAGATAATAATACATCAACAACAAAATTAGCCGATATTTTAAAGGACTATGGATTTAATATGAGAAAGCAGAATGGAGAAAACTATAAAGAAGTCGTTATTAAAGCAATGTGGACAAAACCGTCAAATTAATGCAAGATATGTATTATGACAAATTTAGCAGAAAATTGAACCCTTTTAAAGATATAGAATTTAAATCCGCGAGAGATGATAAAAACACAAAGCGTAAGTTACTACAAGAACGAACCCGAAAAAAGAAAACATAGTTCTGAAATTTTAAGTAAACATGAAATCTTGGAAATGATCAAATGCTACGACGAGAACACACCGTCTGGTTTGCAAAAGAAGTTCTACCTTATTGTCTCATATGAACTAGCATGGCATAGTGGAGAAGGTTGTCAATGTTTAGTGCATTATATTAAATACGAGGCGAACAATGCCAGTTTGGCCATTGGAAGAATGAAGTATAACCCAATATTCTCCAAAACAGCACAAGGTGGAACACGAAGATATGCTAACAGTAAATGGTTAATACCAAATACCCTGATATTTGTCCTGTTCGATTGCTTAAGAAATTATTAAGTAAACGGAACGCAAATATTAAAACTGACAGGATTTTTCTAACAGTGAATGTCAAAACGGGTGAAGGAATCTGCAGAGATGATAAGAGTGAATACTAAAAAAAATAGAATAACAAACCATTCCGCACGATCAACAGTAGTGTCTCATCTTGCAAAAGCAGGTATCAATGAGTAAGGAATTATAAAAATTACAGGTCACAAGCTCATCTAATTCATTGAAACCTTACCTACAGTTAAACAATGAACATTGAAATTTAATAAATAATCTAAAAGAAACTGAGGAAGCAATTATTTTTAATGCAACAGAACAAAACAATGTTGAAAAATCATCCACTCAGGGACACAACATTAAAATAATTGTTATTTTCATGTACAAAATTTAAATGCAACTTAGGTTTGATATTTTAATGTGTTTATAGTGAGTTCAGAAACCCTAATTTGTTAAAATAAAAATATAATATTGAAAACGTGTTTCTTATTGTAACATCAAAAATAATCTGACGAATACCACATGAGAGTTCAATAAATTAGATTTGATTTATAATTTTATTCCAAATTTAGATGTAAAATTTTCTTGCCGAATACCACACGAGCGTAAATTAATCCTGGAATTTTTTTGGCCACGAGTCTGAGTCTTCGACTCTGGATAATTTTCAAAATATTCGTGGCTTCAAAAAATTTCCGGAAATAACTTCACTGACAATTTATGTAAAACAATTGAAATCAATAATTCAAATTAAAATGAGACGGAACCACAAAATAAAAAAAGTATGTTTGTTTTCAATATTCTAAGTGCCTTTCATAATGACGTCTAAATTTGAAAATTCACTAAATTAGCAAAATTTACATAAATATAGTTATAGTTTACACCGCCATGATACCAGCACAACAAACTACAAAATTTCTTGTATCAAATGGGGCCTGACAGCTGTGAGTCCACTGCCAACACAACAGAAGACTTCAATAAGTTAATTTTATGCAAGATCAGGCTATAAAGTACACAATTTAGCAGGCGTAAAAAACAACATTAGCGCCCGCGAACTACTTCAGTGCCCACGGGCGGTAAACTTAAATGTCGTTTTATTTATTGTTTTCAGAATTAACATTCAGTCAGTGGTTAGATAAAGATGGCGATCGCCTATTCTAGTCTTCTCGACTTAGTTGCTATGGTAACGAGAAAGTATGTATACAGATTCTTGTTTTCTCATCTAGTGATTAGTGATGGGAATAATCGATATTTCAATAATCGATTATTAGTAATCGAGATATCTTCATTATCGACTAATATTAATAGTTACTAATTAGTAGTTTGAAAACTTCTAAAGTGAAGGATCATAAGAAAGCTACTAAAGAAACGCAAATTATTCAAATTATAAAATTTCAATAATTTGCATTTGTTTGAGAAGGTGAAAAAAATCTCAAAACTTTCACAAGGAAAAGGAAAAGGCTACGTATTTCATTCCGTCCCCAAGGGGGAGGGCGGGCTGCTCGAGCTTTTCAGCCACAACCATGGATTCCCAGCATACATACATACATTACGTATATATGCATAATGTATGTATGTATGCTGGGAATCCATGATTGTGGCTTTCACAAAGTATTATGCTTATTTACATTAAAGTATCCCGTCTATTCAGAGATTCGTAGAAACAATCTCATTAAGCTATTTAGAATTTGGATAACAAATGTAATTAACCAAACGGGCAATAATAGCAATTTATTGCCAATGGCCCTCAGAACAATTATAACCTATTCAACCTGAAAGATCCATTGAATTCTACCCTACCTTAATGAGTTTTCTGTAGATAAGCATTAAATAAGCAAAAGTTGAATACAACTAATTTAGTATAATCCCATAGAATATCCAAAATGGGAGAGAAATTGACACGTCATGTACGTTGGGTAATTTGGCGAGTGCTGCTTAGCTTTGTTTATTAAGTTTAGATCTATTTTTTTTATTTGAATTAACTTTGAGTTGTTTTACTTATATTTTAGAATGTTGCGAAAGTCCAACGTGCGTTAGTTTGTAGCGTGTGAGTTTTTGAAAAAAATTCTAATTTAAAGTCAGTGTTGTCTTTGCTCTGTGGAAAAACACTTGTTTATTGTGGAAATGCCACGAACCTAAAGGAACATCTCAAACCCAATTTGTTCATGTTACCAATCCATCTTCCAACGATGACGAAAAGGAAAACGGTACTCCAACTCCGCTGCCTGATACAACTGAAAATCATCTTTCAACAGCACCAAAACCAGAAGGTACCTCCAATTTCATGCCCACGTTATCGGGGACGTCGGAAGTTGGATTAGAGCCTGGGCGTTGTGGACCATCCTCATCTACATTCTTACAGCCTACTTCAACGTCCAAAGGGAAATCCAAACAATCAAGGAAGCAACCGCATTTGTTTGCAGGAAGGTGCAACAAATTAACGGACGAAGAAAAGGAAGCAATAGATAAATGTTTAATGAAGATGGTAGTATTTCCATAGTTGAAAATGTGAGGTTTGTGGAATACACAAGCAAACTGAAACCATTATACCGTTTGCCCAGCAGGAAAGTTTTAACGTACGAAATGTTGCCAAACTTGTATGAATCAGTGTCAAACCATTTAAAAAATATGCTGCGTGAAACGTCGTTTCTATCAATTACTGCAGATATTTGAACTTCGGGTAGTAACCGTGCGTATTTAACTGACCACCCATTTTATTCGTGATGGAAAAATTCAAAATCCCGTGTTATCAACACAAGAAAGAACGCTAGACAATTAACACATTTAAGGCGTAATAAACTGTCCCCGAAGACCCTGAATTACATTTTGTTCCTTAACAGTACCTACTACTAAAAAATTGCATAATTAAGTATTAGATAAGTTTTTTTTTAATTGTATTATCATTCTTCTGCAATTATACTGTTGAGATTGTTAAATATTAAGAAGAAAAACGAACCTGCAAACTTTTTATATAAAGCGCTTTATTCTATTATTTATTAAGAATTAACTCAAATGAAAGTAATTAAATAAAGTTCCTAAAAGTCGACGTAGGTAATTTTAACCGATGTAAACATAAGTAAAGTACTAAATTAAATATTTTGCGGCCCGTCACATGTATCTAGAATCTAGATCTACCTTCCTTGTCTAATGAGTAATCATTAAAGTAAAGTGAGAGAATGAGACCTACTAATAAAATAAAAATTAAAAACTTTACAAATATAAAATAGTAACAGAGCATCCCCATACTACATTTAGTATAATTTCTCGGACTCGCTTCTTGCTATCTTGTTTCTAGACATGTGCCGTACATTGACAGTACACATCAACGAATGGATCGCACTACATCAAACACTAATATTAGTACCTAGACCTACTAATTTTTTAGTAGTTTGGTTTCTCGCTTCTCTGTGTATTGTCCATGCACATTTGAATACAACGAATGAGAATTAATATTAGTACCTACTAATTTTTGGACCATAATCGATTATCTTGAGATATTTTAATAATCGACTAATTCGATTAGTACTTCTTGATTATTCCCATCACTACTAGTCACAATAGAATAACTATTTTCTCTATAGCGAATACAAATTATTTATAATATCGAGATATAAAATTCATACAACTTGAAATAACATTTATAATAAACTGGGCACATAAGATGACAAGAAATATAGCATACAAGTTTATTAATTCTCAGCACATTAAGTTGCTATGTAGGTTAGACTTGGCATGTCCCAAGCATGCTGTTTTCATATTGTTCATCTTTAATGCTTTGGTAAAATTTCACTACATAAGTAAGCCTTGCTCAGTTATAAATTTCGCCCTGACACAAACGTACAAGTCCTAATCGAGAAACACTCCAAAGTGAATTAATCACACTGACGGTAATAATAATAAAATGTCTGTAAACTTATCAACTTGGTATACAACAGTATATTTATTTTAATGGTGTAAGGGATATTAAAAATGAGTTGATTTTTATCAGTTACTAAACACAACAGCAGAATTTTGGAAAAGCCAACTTACATAAACAAGGACGAGTGTGTCAGTGTACAGTAAGCAAATCTAATTTTTCTTGAAGTTACTTAAGCAAAAGTGTAATAACCTCTGTCAAATAGGTGTTTATTTTCTGGACTTTAAATGCATTAGCTATCATGTTTATACCCAAACATATAAGAAGATTTGAGGAATGTTTGTGGAGAGAGTGGGCCACAAAGGATCATGGGGTACAATCGAACAAACCAAAAAACATCACTGATACAAGTTCTGAGTTGGTGTGCCATGTCATTAAATGCCTTTTTCATCGCAAACTTTTGCTGTATCCTACAGATTCCTACCTGCCTTAAATATCGCATGACCTCGAAAAACGTCCCTTGTAGATTTTTGCGTGTGGTTCCAAGTGTGTTTACCGGGTTGTATGCTGACCAAATCGGTACGTTATCTTTCAATTTCCTACCAGTAACTCTCTGTTACAAATCTTCATATGAATTTGATGTGTATCTTGATTATTTTTTACATAATTAAAAATTGCGAATTTTGTAAACAAGGGACCACAATGAAACATATTTCATTGTGCCCAGCCATGTTATGCTGTCGAGAGTGCAGAATGTTTTTTCAGATTTTTTGGTCACCAAAAGGTCGAGAGAAAGACAACAGAAAAACGATAGAGCTACTTACTGATGCTCAGATGAAAAAGGCTGTTGAAGTCATTTTGAATGGGATAGAAAAATGACTCCAGGCAGCAACATCCTGATATGAAGTAAAATACAACACTTTTGTTAATTGTTAATTATATGATTCACTATTCTTTACAAGGAAACTAAGAAAAATTTTCCCGAGGAGTGGCTTTCGAGATCGTGAAAATTAATGCAAAGCAAGCTTCGATTCTTGCAAATTTTCCGGGAGTCATTGGTGGTGGGTCTGAATATCATTCATTAAATAATGTGGACAATTTGTCCACATTCACCATGCATATAAAACAAATTTAACGAAATCATTATGGAAATACTCTTCAGTATTATAGCGACCGACCATCCAATAATACATGTGGTATCACATTTGAAAGAAAGAACCTTTTGCAACTTTGAAAAAGATCTAATTGGTCACCAAACTTTGAACACTCTGTATGTGATAAATCAATTGTCAATATGGATTTCAAAAGTATCATTCTAATGCTTCTGTCTACCCTAGAAATGCTTACCACCAGTCGAAAATGGGTGAAAAGCCCAGTGTTAAAATCTTTCAAAATTTTCAAACAAACAAGATATCTAAGAATCAGATGGTATAAGGAAACCTGATGGAATCCATCATGAAATTTTCTCAATAATATATCGGGTATTCCATTTACAATAAGGAAGTTAATGATGACCTCCGGGATAACCGAAAGTGTTATGACCTTGATAATATTTTTAAATGAAAGAGTACCTTGAATAACCCTGCAGTTCAAAAATTCAGAATTGTACGTTCTTTCTAACCACGACAACTTCTAATGAATGTCTACCCTGAAAAACCCTGTATACAAAAATTATATTCAAAAGATTAGAAACAATTGTATTACAGGAAGGCGAGACAAAATTTACAAACCTTTCCTTCACAACTCAAACAAGATGAAGGCTATGACAAATTTGAACAGTGCATCGTTCGTTTTATGAAAAAGAAGTACAGAAATGCAAAGAGAGCCACAAATCATTAGAAAAATGGGACACATTGTACAGAGTTATTATTTTTTCTAATCCTTTTTAGAAGCATTTTAGTTTGACTATCAGTCTTCTACTTCAGGAAATTAAAAATAAAAGCGTAAGCAACAAAAAACAATCAAAATTTTTTCTAGTTTAAACATTTTTGTAATTATTTTGATGCATATGTCTGTTTAGTGTAAATGAGTAAAAATGTTCACACAGTGTCAATGAAATTTATGTAATAACATACCATAATTGAGTACTTGAATATAATATTTTTTTTTTTAAACAATTTATTCTGTTATTTGCTGTATTTTTATTAGTTTTTCGTTTGCTGTGTGAGTGATCTGTACTGCTGTTTGGAAGTGTTAACTCTTTAACAGTTTCGAATACTTTCCATAAATAGTTTGCATAGATTTTTTATTTTGAAATTCTGTGCTTGCTGTGATTAATACTTTATATAGGTGATTATTTAGTTGATTATCCAGTGCATTTGTTTAACGTCTCACCTCCCTCTATTTTTTAAAGGGATCAAATTTGAGGAAACTTGGTATAGGGTAATGGGTACTTAAATACTATGTTTTAGTGTAAAATTGACAGTTGAAAATTTCAAGATGGCGGCTAGGTGCCGTTTTGACCTGTAAGTGATTACTTCATAATCCTACAATATTAAGTCAATATCTTTACAAAATACAAAATGGCCGCATTTTTAATGCTATGAAACAAAAACAATTAAAATCCACACATTTAATTCAAAAGATGCTGGAAATGATAACCCTATACTTCTTGACATAAAAAAAACCTGTATGAAGCTTCTTGTCGAACATTTTCAAACACACTAACATCAATATTTCGACAAACTTTGTTTCCTCTGACGTAGATCCAAAATAGAAGCAGGTTCCGTCTCAAACGACTTTTGTTTTAAATAGCCCCACAGAAAAAGTCCAAAGGGTCAAATCAAGTGAACGGAACACCATGGGACCCTGACGAACAGTCCAACGACCACGGAAATTAGTGTCTAAAGAATTACGCACGTTTCTGGAATAATACGGGGAGCTCCATCCTGTTGGAATATAATCTCCATACCATACTTATTTGGATTCTTCTCAATAAGTTCGCCCTGACACAAACGTACAAGTCCTAATCGAGAAACACTCCAAAGTGAATTAATCACACTGACGGTAATAATAATAAAATGTCTGTAAACTTATCAACTTGGTATACAACAGTATATTTATTTTAATGGTGTAAGGGATATTAAAAATGAGTTGATTTTTATCAGTTACTAAACACAACAGCAGAATTTTGGAAAAGCCAACTTACATAAACAAGGACGAGTGTGTCAGTGTACAGTAAGCAAATCTAATTTTTCTTGAAGTTACTTAAGCAAAAGTGTAATAACCTCTGTCAAATAGGTGTTTATTTTCTGGACTTTAAATGCATTAGCTATCATGTTTATACCCAAACATATAAGAAGATTTGAGGAATGTTTGTGGAGAGAGTGGGCCACAAAGGATCATGGGGTACAATCGAACAAACCAAAAAACATCACTGATACAAGTTCTGAGTTGGTGTGCCATGTCATTAAATGCCTTTTTCATCGCAAACTTTTGCTGTATCCTACAGATTCCTACCTGCCTTAAATATCGCATGACCTCGAAAAACGTCCCTTGTAGATTTTTGCGTGTGGTTCCAAGTGTGTTTACCGGGTTGTATGCTGACCAAATCGGTACGTTATCTTTCAATTTCCTACCAGTAACTCTCTGTTACAAATCTTCATATGAATTTGATGTGTATCTTGATTATTTTTTACATAATTAAAAATTGCGAATTTTGTAAACAAGGGACCACAATGAAACATATTTCATTGTGCCCAGCCATGTTATGCTGTCGAGAGTGCAGAATGTTTTTTCAGATTTTTTGGTCACCAAAAGGTCGAGAGAAAGACAACAGAAAAACGATAGAGCTACTTACTGATGCTCAGATGAAAAAGGCTGTTGAAGTCATTTTGAATGGGATAGAAAAATGACTCCAGGCAGCAACATCCTGATATGAAGTAAAATACAACACTTTTGTTAATTGTTAATTATATGATTCACTATTCTTTACAAGGAAACTAAGAAAAATTTTCCCGAGGAGTGGCTTTCGAGATCGTGAAAATTAATGCAAAGCAAGCTTCGATTCTTGCAAATTTTCCGGGAGTCATTGGTGGTGGGTCTGAATATCATTCATTAAATAATGTGGACAATTTGTCCACATTCACCATGCATATAAAACAAATTTAACGAAATCATTATGGAAATACTCTTCAGTATTATAGCGACCGACCATCCAATAATACATGTGGTATCACATTTGAAAGAAAGAACCTTTGCAACTTTGAAAAGATCTAATTGGTCACCAAACTTTGAACACTCTGTATGTGATAAATCAATTGTCAATATGGATTTCAAAAGTATCATTCTAATGCTTCTGTCTACCCTAGAAATGCTTACCACCAGTCGAAAATGGGTGAAAAGCCCAGTGTTAAAATCTTTCAAAATTTTCAAACAAACAAGATATCTAAGAATCAGATGGTATAAGGAAACCTGATGGAATCCATCATGAAATTTTCTCAATAATATATCGGGTATTCCATTTACAATAAGGAAGTTAATGATGACCTCCGGGATAACCGAAAGTGTTATGACCTTGATAATATTTTTAAATGAAAGAGTACCTTGAATAACCCTGCAGTTCAAAATTCAGAATTGTACGTTCTTTCTAACCACGACAACTTCTAATGAATGTCTACCCTGAAAAACCCTGTATACAAAAATTATATTCAAAAGATTAGAAACAATTGTATTACAGGAAGGCGAGACAAAATTTACAAACCTTTCCTTCACAACTCAAACAAGATGAAGGCTATGACAAATTTGAACAGTGCATCGTTCGTTTTATGAAAAAGAAGTACAGAAATGCAAAGAGAGCCACAAATCATTAGAAAAATGGGACACATTGTACAGAGTTATTATTTTTTCTAATCCTTTTTAGAAGCATTTTAGTTTGACTATCAGTCTTCTACTTCAGGAAATTAAAAATAAAAGCGTAAGCAACAAAAAACAATCAAAATTTTTTCTAGTTTAAACATTTTTGTAATTATTTTGATGCATATGTCTGTTTAGTGTAAATGAGTAAAAATGTTCACACAGTGTCAATGAAATTTATGTAATAACATACCATAATTGAGTACTTGAATATAATATTTTTTTTTTTAAACAATTTATTCTGTTATTTGCTGTATTTTTATTAGTTTTTCGTTTGCTGTGTGAGTGATCTGTACTGCTGTTTGGAAGTGTTAACTCTTTAACAGTTTCGAATACTTTCCATAAATAGTTTGCATAGATTTTTTATTTTGAAATTCTGTGCTTGCTGTGATTAATACTTTATATAGGTGATTATTTAGTTGATTATCCAGTGCATTTGTTTAACGTCTCACCTCCCTCTATTTTTTAAAGGGATCAAATTTGAGGAAACTTGGTATAGGGTAATGGGTACTTAAATACTATGTTTTAGTGTAAAATTGACAGTTGAAAATTTCAAGATGGCGGCTAGGTGCCGTTTTGACCTGTAAGTGATTACTTCATAATCCTACAATATTAAGTCAATATCTTTACAAAATACAAAATGGCCGCATTTTTAATGCTATGAAACAAAAACAATTAAAATCCACACATTTAATTCAAAAGATGCTGGAAATGATAACCCTATACTTCTTGACATAAAAAAAACCTGTATGAAGCTTCTTGTCGAACATTTTCAAACACACTAACATCAATATTTCGACAAACTTTGTTTCCTCTGACGTAGATCCAAAATAGAAGCAGGTTCCGTCTCAAACACCTTTTGTTTTAAATACCCCCACAGAAAAAAGTCCAAATGGGTCAAATCAAGTGAACGGGAACACCATGGGACCCTGACGAACAGTCCAACGACCACGAAAATTAGTGTCTAAAGAATTACGCACGTTTCTGGAATAATACGGGGGAGCTCCATCCTGTTGGAATATAATCTCCATACCATACTTATTTGGATTCTTCTCAATAAGTTCGATAACAAAGCAATCGATAGCATTTTCCAACATATACAGATACAATTCTCCAATTAAGTTTTGCTCAATGAATAAAGGTCCAACGATATGGTTTCCCTATATGCCTGCCCAAACATTTTGTCTGTGGACATTACAATTTAAACAAATGTTGCTAAAACAGATATTGTGAAGATATACCATTTCGATTGAAATTTATTCCTTTTTAAAATTCTCCACACAGTAGAAGGAGAAACTTGACATTCACAACATGTGTAGTAGATTGTTGAGGATTGACTACCGTTTCACCAATATCCTCAATTTGTTTTTCTTCCGGGCTATTTATTAGTCACACTATCAGTAGCTGTGTATTTAGCTATAAGTTGCCCAAGGTTTTGCTACAAATAGGGTGCTCTGGAAAGAGCCCATTGAAAATTCTTTCAAAAATTCAACGAACATAATACAGACAGGATGAAACATACATTTTTTATCAAATTCACTTCCAATGTTTTTGATATGAATGTGTACATTTTAATCGTTTTTGCTTCATAGCATTAAAAATGCCGCCATTTTGTATTTTGTAAAGATATTGACTTAGTATTCTCAGGTTATAAAGTACTCACTTAAAAGTTCAAAATAAAATATCGCAAGCCCCCCTTTTCCATTTAAATTTTTAATTCAAGCCACCATCTTGAAATTTTCAACTGTTAATTTTACACTGAAACATAGTATTTACGTACTCATTACCCTATTCCTTTAAAAAAAAAGTAGGGAGGACATTACAGAAAAGCACTGTATACACCACATACTTAATAAAATTAGGGAATCTATTAGGAAGACTATCTCTATAATTACCCATAAGCCAACTAAAATTGGTCAACATTTTTCTAATTAGACCAAAATGTCCCTAGAAAACTGAAAGATTAACTATATTTATTGTCACAATTTCTTAAAAAATTATGACTTTGTTCATTAAACAGCGTAGTTAACAATGACTATCCGATTTTTATTGTGTTCGTAATACCAATCATGTATAAATTGTGTTCATGAAAATGAACCGTAATGTGAATTGTTCACCACACTTCAAATAAACTATTTTCACTGTGTTTGCAAGGCTTACATGCTTTCTCATACTCACCACTCGTATGGACATATTTCGTAAACAATATAAATGTGATAAGCCAACATAAACATCTAGATTGTGAACGTGACATTATAAACAAAATCGTATTAACATTACGATTTTAAAATATTTGTTTGTAAACTATGTAACCAAACCTTACAAATAATAGTATTTAAATAAACTCACTGGTTCTGGAAGCTTTAATGCAATAACTTCATCATGAACTCTGAAAAACAAACAAAATATTATACATTAAATAAATACCAAAAATGTTTAAGAACTAAACAATACTCCCTTGAACTCCTATCATTTATACAGAGTGATTCATAAAAGAACCGACACAGAACAGGAGCATGTAAGGGAACCTAAAATATTATGATTTAACACAATTTACCTCTATACTAAGTTACTCCCCTCAAAAGTAGAGTCCAACTGTAGCATTTTAAAGGGTCGATAAGAGATGCACCATTAAAATGTGTTTAACCTATTGGCTGACTGAGAAAATGATTACTTTATATCATAGGGAATTTAATTCTAAAACTTTTCTTATTCTTGTTATTTTTCAAAAAACTTATGTTATTTTCAATAAAAATCCAAATAACTAAAAACACGCATTCTAGCTGTGTTATTTAAAATCATTGAAAGTTCAAAAGTTGGCTATGAAATTAAGGTCGAACTTGATAATGATGAAAGCAAGCCATTTAATTTTAGTAACTGTTTGCTGGTTGCTTTCATTTAGTGAACAAGTTGGGATGCTGTCAGTGTTAGGTTTCTGTGAAGAAACTGCAGAAGTGTTGAAGAATATCGGAGATTCCCTAACCGTGTGAGCCAAAAGATGGCTGCCACCATAATTAACAACATCTTATTTTACTAATTTGAAATAACAGAAACAAAAGTATTAGTTATTTGAACATAAAACAGTTTAAATGAGGTGCTCAATTTGAGATCCTGCCACTTCTCGACAGTAAGCCAACCTTTGCTTGAATCGTCGCTACACTTTTTCAAGGGCATCATGTCGAATAGCTCTAATTTCATCACGAATTCTACCTTTCCATTCTTCAATATTATAGAGCCGATTGACGTATACTTTCAACTTTAAATAATCCCACAAAAAGAAATCCGGTGGAGCAAGATCTGATGACCGAGCTGGCCATTCGATAAACTCGCTTCTCCCAATCCATTGATTTAGAAATATTTCGTTTAAATAATGATGAACGATCGTATCTAATGACAATTAACCAAGACCTATTTGTTTACGATTGTATATGGTTCAACATAACCGAAAACAGTTAGAAGAAGGCTGCAACGATAGTTGACAACATCTTATTTTACTAATTATTATTGCAGTGTTTTTTCCAAGGTTTAGACATAGACATTATTAATAGCCATAGTCCCTCCAGTAAAATGTACGTCTATGTCGTTGCCAGAAAGCTATGTTATGTTGGAGCAAAACAATTTCTTATAAAATGATAAAGAATGCTGGGTCCATTCTTAGTTAACCATCATTGATTGCAAACAGGGCACAAGACGAAGACCTTATTTTGAATGCAATTGAAGATGACCCACATATCAGTACTAGAATTCTGTACGATGAGTTAACAAACGTAATCTACACCCATATCACATCCAGTGCAGGAATGTTTACCGGAAGATTTGGTTAAATGAGTCAATTTCTGTCATTTTATTTTGAATCAAGGCAGTTATCCAAAAAAAATTCTCTTTACTGAAGAAGCTTGTTTGACCCACAAAGGTATTACAAATTAGAATTTCTTCAAAGCACTCTCCCGGATCTACATGACGAGGTGCCTATACAATTCAAACAGGAACATTGGTTTATGCAGGATGGAGCACTGCCTCATTTTAGTACTATCATTAGAGAATTTTACAGATAAATGCACATTCATTAGAAATAATCAGCAGTTATTGGATAGAGTAGACTTCAATTTTCGAATGTTCAATGATTTTAAATAACACAGCTACAATGTGCGTTTTTAGTTATTAGAGTTTTTATTGAAGATGACATAGTTTTTTGAACAATAACAAGAATAAGAAACGTTTTAGAATTAAATTCCCCATAAAATAAAGTAATAATTTTTTAAGTCTGTTGACAGGATAACAATTTCTGTCATATTTTAATGGTGAATCATCCGTTATGAATCCTTTAAAATGGTACAATTGAACTCTACTTACTGTCAATTAATGCTCTTAGTATACACACCACATGTACCAAACTTGGTTTTTCTAAGTTCAAGTATGAAATCATATTTTGGGTTCCCCTACGTACCTCTGCTCTGTGGTTTTGATATATGAATCACCCTGTATATTCCAAGTCGGCATCATCGATAATGGATCTGACATGTTAAAATAAGAAATTCTTTTCAACGTTTTTTATTGTCTTTTTAGTTTTTTTTTTTACTAGCCTAAGTACAGAACACCTTCACCTATATCCACAAAAAAAATATTTGAATCACTTAGTAATAGTTGTTGATTATGATTTTATCATTTAAAGAGAAAGAGTGAAAGTTAGAGAGAAAGATAAATACAAAACATTCAATATTTACATAAAAAGTAAAACGTGTACAAAAAAACAACAACAATCAAAACAAGAGGAACTTGTTAATAATTACTTAAGCGAAATATGCTGAATATTTAAATACTGCTGTAAAATCTATAACTGCCTAAAATTTAAAGAATACAAAATTAAAATTGGAAGCCATAACCACCTGGAGGAGGTTGTTGTGGGTATGATGGACGACTTTGGTTTGGCTGCATGTAAGAGGTAGGATGAGGAGGTTGGTAAGGAGGTCGTGGATAATTAGGGTTACTATACTGTGGTTGAGAAGGACGTGGATAATTTGGATTAGTGTATTGCGGATATTGTTGTGGATACTGAGGTTGGGGAGGATTTGGTTGCTGAAATTGGAAAAAATTGTTTCGGCTAAAGAAGCTGCCAAAATCGGAAAGACCACCTGAACCGAAAAAGCTACTGTAACCACCTGGATTATAATTACTCATTGCATTATAACCTCGTGGTGGATTATAATCATGTCTGTTATGACCGCCCTGATTAGAACTACGATTAGAGTCATCATGATCATAATTATTAGATTGAGAACCGTACTCCATATTATTTTTCTTTTCAGAAAAGACTCGTAACAGAAATTCCCCTTCATCGTTTGGTTCAAATGTAGAAGGAACAATGCAATAAGTTCCTGGGGGTAATCGAAATCGGCAACTGACTTCGCGCAAATTTATAAAGGATGGTGATCGTGCCACTGAAACGTTATATTTAAAGTAATTTAAATCCAACGGTTTAGGTACTCGGTTAGGATCAGCAAGCTGTAAGATAATTATTAGTAAATAAACCAAAACTGAAAAACTACTCACGTAAAATATTGCAAATCCAACAGTCAAATATTCTACACCCATTTTTTGTTTCGATCTTCGATTCTTCTGCATTAACGCTATAATGGCTGTACATTTACCTTCATCATCATCATCGTCTACATCAGTTAAGGTTATACGATATTGTGGATTGTGCCAAAAAGTATCTACAAAACCAAAGATTAACACTGCGCACACGTTATATCTTCCCATAGAGTTACCTAAGTAATTCCGGCAACCTCCAGCTGTTACTCCCCGAACCCATTCTCCTTCAAATACAGACATTTCCCATTGTTTCTTATTTCCTTGCGCAATTTCTTCTTCCGTTAACGAATCAGGTGTTAAATTACAGATTTCTAATCGATCAAAACGTGATTGAAAATCTTTGAATGACATCCAAAACTCTCCATCATTGTCAAATGTAAGTCCTAAATTTTCTTTTTCATGATCTGGTATAAATCGCCATTCTGGTGATCTATTAAATATAAAAATTATAAAATAGAACTTATTGTTTAAGAAATTTACTGATCGCTCCAAGGTCCATTCCATTCATGTTCGTTACCCCAAGGATTTCGTAATCTCAAAAGTGGAATTTTTCCAACTGTATTTGGTGTTCGAATATCTACGTATTTTACTCTTGTAATGCTGTAGGCATGACCACGAATTAGGCCTTCAGATGTTTCTGCCTCTAATACGTGAGGATCGGGCTACAAGAAATTTATATTAATGTACATTTTTACAATGAACATGTAAATATTTTTACGGTGAACCATTTTTAAAATGTCTTACTTCCTCATTTCACATAAAGAGCAATACTCTGCTGAAAACTGGACACTTTTGCTTGACGTGACAGTAATTTTGCATATTTTCGCTATTTGCGTTTCGTTAGTGCAGTTAATAAATGGTAGTTTGATTTTAAAATGTTGTTTAAGCAACTCACGTGACACAACTGGCGAATGGTACGCTGCTAACAATAAAATGCAACATTGTGCAGAAATTCCGTCTCGATTTTCAATTAAATTACGTTTATAGGATAGAACACGTTTTCTTCGGACAGTTAAATATGTCAGAATTAATTTAATTTAATTTAATTTGCATCTTTGAATATGACATACAAAGGTTATAAAATGATATTAATGTGTATTAAGACAAACATAAATTGTCGAAATTTATAGTACCAATCAATTTTACTAGTTTTAAAAGATGTGTACGATTATAAATAAAATTGTTTTTAAATTATTATGTTTTGTTATGAACGCATAAGTTCAAAAGTAAATATGTCATTAAAAATTGTTATTAATTTTATTAAATATATAAATAAAAAGTTTACCTCCAGTAGGATTTGAACCTACGATATGTACTTTACTAGAGTACCGCTCCAACCAACTGAGCTATCAAGAAACAAACCCCAATCAATGTAAATTTTCTCTTTATGTACGTAGAACTGATGTAAATTCTAAATATAATGAGATTGCAATCAAATTACTTATATTAATGGAATGTGAGCCTGCAATATCTCAAGGATTCACACATACCAAAGCAACTTGGCTAATGTTAAATTATTATGTTTTTGTTATGAACGAATAAGTTCAAAAGTAAATATGTAATTAAAAATTATATATATATATATATATATATATATATATATATATATATATATATATATATATATATATATATATATATATATATATATGTAAATGAATTCGTTAGTTAATTTTATAAAAGTGTTATTAACACATGAAAAGTTCAAATCGATTTATATCGAAAACGGTACGTCGTAGCGACTTCAGACAAGAGTATCATTCTTTAACGAAAAAATCGAAATTTTTTAATTTTTGTGTTAAAATTGCGACATTTTGAAAAACAAAAAAAAAACAATGTCCAATGCCCCGCCCAAACGAGCCGCTTATGAGTACAACTAAAAAATCATATTCACGCTATACCATTGGACATATTCCACTAAATAAATGTACAGAACGCTATCCTTTAAAGGGAAACCATTTTGAAGATATTTGAATTAAACCCATGTTAGGGCGCCATCTTCCAAGAGCTCCAGCTCCATTAGGAAGTATTTTGTATTAAGGTAATTTACGTTAAATCGACATAAAATCAGCTCTAGAATCTGCAGTTTCCTTTTGTAAAGTACACCTTATTTTTACTGTACTATCCAAAATTGAACGAATATACAAGGAGTTCCATTAAAAAAAACATAAGTTTAATAAGCCACACTGGAACACCCAGTATGTACGAAAATAATTTGAAAATGTGGCCACTAATGATATACATAACACAAAAGACCGTCCCGTTGGTGGTGGCCCACCCTGTATGCATGTATGCGTATATGGTGTACGCGTGTAGTGTGACGTGTACGCGTGTGTGCTGT
>JARFJB010000902.1:4040000-4232500 GCA_036346205.1 Vesta saturnalis | reverse complement strand
AATAACCATCAGCCGTAACAGACGTAGGTCTCCTTGTAGAAAATTTGTAAATAGTTACTTTTAATCATAAACAGACTTGTAAAGAAAGCTACCGACTTGGAGAAAACATTTGTTTACGTAAATGGTTTGAATTGTAACAGGTTTAAACTAATTAAACCTATGTAGCATTGTTGGGTTTTTATTATTTATGTGTGGTCAATAGATGAATAATTAATTGTGATCTCCTCCCGAGGAGTGAAATCAATAATTAACAAAAGTGGCGATTTAAAGATCGAAAACTAAAAGATTTTAGTAGAAGCTAATTTTATTGATTTAAAATTTTGTTGATGTTTTGATAGTGACCAGTGGTAATTTTCTAAAATTGACGTATTTAGTTTCATGTAGTTTTTATGAAATAGTTTCTTTTGGTTAACGTAATAAATTAGAGAATTTTGATTGACGTTTGTCTAGTTATTTTATTTTGAGTTCAATTGATGACAGAATTTTGGAGATGATTAGTATTTGAATATGACGCAATAATTAAGCGAAACATTTAGCGTTGTTTATTTTGTTTACAAGCGTTAGAGGTAACGTAACGTAACATTAAGTTAAAGAAAACCATTGAACCACAACAGCTGATTTGCGTGCACGCTTCCTTAGTATTTGAAGCGTGTGATTGTTTTGGAGATTTGTTCTAGAGCTAAAGTTCTGAAGCATCTCCTACGTGCACCTGGAGGTAGCCAACGTAAAGGCAAGTGAGACCTTTATACTGTTTAAGGATGATTTATCTACGTGTGTCCAGGTGTATTCTTCCCGATCTTGTTTTTAACAACAGTCTGGCGCCCATTACTAGACTTTATTCCAATTGCGACTCATTTGCTCGACAATATGACTAACCACCTTCAGTATTTTTTAAATTTAAAAACACGCCCACGGCCCTCTGTCCCATCGAGCTAGTTCGGCGCACTTTAATTATCTGTTACCATTCGTGTTAATTTCATTTTCGACCTAACAAACCTTCGAAAAAACACTGCAATAATAATTAGTAAAATAAGATGTTGTCAACTATGGTGGCAGCCATCTTCTGGCAGTTTTCGGTTCTGTTGGGACATACACAATTGTAAACAAATCGTCATTGGATGCGAAATTTCCTCATTATTTAAACGAAATATTTCCAAATCAATGGATTGGGAGAAGCCGGTTTATCGAATGGCCAGCTAAGTCACCAGATCTTGTTCCACTCGATTTCTTTTGTGGGGTTATTTAAAGTTGAAAGTATACGTCAATCGGCTCTATAATATTGAAGAATTGAAAGGTAGAATTCGTGATGACATTAGAGCTATTCGACATGATGCCCTTGAGGAAGTGTAGCGAGAATTCAAGCAAAGGTTGGCTTACTGTCAAGAAGTGCGAAAATCTCAATTTGAGGATCTAATTTAAACTGTTTTGCGTTCAAATAACTAATACTTTTGTTTCCGTTATTTCAAATTAAACGTCCTTTCCTGAAACTGTCTAACTTATTTTTGAAACTTTAACGACCTGTATCTCAAAACTTATCCACTTTAGGGTACTAGTGATACATACGTCATCATGACGTCGTCGCAGCGATGGTGATCCAAAATAAACGCAGAACTGAATTTAAAATTTGACGTGTCTCGGCGTTTTTTGCCTAAACGTTGCCTAACGTAGATTATTTGAGGTTTCCAACCCAAATATCCACACTGCACATATACCAAGTGGCCTAAAAGTAGGTATACAGTTACATATACATAACTGATTGTGCCCTTGCTTTTGTTTCTAGTGTAAACCATGGCTGGGAATCTGAGCGAGGAGCACCGACGGTGGATCCTTAAGACCTACTGAAGTACGAAAATGCAACGACCGTGCGTAGGATATGGGAAAATGAATTTCATTTGCCCGCGCCGTCACGTCGAACGTTTTACCGCATCAGAGACAAGTTTGAGACCACCAGTTCAGTCGCCAATGCACCGGAGTCTGGACGACCACGCACGACGTTGACAAGGTAGCCCTTACATTCGTAAACAGTCCAAAGAAGTCTTCGCGACAAGCGTCTCGGAAGATGGGTATCCCGAGGACATCATTACAACGTCTGATGCACCAGATGAACCTTAAGCCGTACCGCCCCAGACTGTTGCATGTCCTTCTTGAGGATGATCCTGACCGCAGATTACAGTTCTGTGAGATAATACGCAATCAACTGACCGAACAACCAGACCTTCTTTCGAAAATCGTGTGGACAGTGAACAGATGAAGGCTGTTTTAAATTGTCTGGTCACGTCAATAGACATAACTCTGTGTACTGGGCCGAATGAAACCCACATGCCATTATGACTACGCAATTGAATCAGCCAGGCGTTAGTGTGGAGTATCATATCCTGCGATGGTGTCGTGGGTCCTGTCTTTTTTTATGGAACTGTTGATGACCCCAGGTATCTGGACATGTTGATCAAAGTTGTTGTGCCACAACTGCAAGCACGGCCCGAGTTTGCGGAATTTTTCTTTAAACAGGATGCATTATTCTTTGGCGGCCCGTCAATACCTGGATCAGGCATTCCCGCATAATTGGATGGGGAGACGGGGGAGCATTGAGTGGCCGCCACGTTCCCCGGACTTAACTCCAATGGATTTTTTTTTCTGGGAAGTAGTAAAGGATAAGGTTTATTCCAGAAAACCCGTCACAGTACGACAGTTGAAGAATTTCATCGATGATGCGTTTGATGACATTCGTTCTAACTTGAATTTGTGTCACAGTGTGTGTGAGAGAGTGTCTGGGATAGATTGGAGGAATGCATCAATGCCGAAGGTGGATATTTTGAGCACCTTCGGGATTTCATATGTAATTATATGTATGTAATTAAACCTGTAATAAAATTATTGCTGTATAAATAACTGTATACCTACTTTTGGGCCACTCGGTATCATGTGCATACACCACCAGAGAGGTAGTTTGATGTAAAAGTAACCATTACAAAATATTGTGAAAACTCCAAAATTGTTTTTATTTTTCATTTAAAGACAGTGTCTTATGAAACAAAAAGGTATAACCTATAAGCCTAATATTTAAAAATCTCCAACAAATTATTTTGTCTTCGTCAAAATCGTAATCAGAACAAATAATGTATCATTGTGCCTCCCTTACCCCTAACCATTATAATTGCTGTTATTTTATGTTCAGCTATATTTCTTATGTTCGATTTAATTATGATTAGTTTTGTATTTTTATTTACGATTCTTTACTTTCACATAACGTTTCAAGTGTTTTTCGATATTACATGAAAATAAAAGGTAAACAGAAAAACATGGAAAACGATGTGGTAAATTAACCTATTATATTACTAGGAAAAATGTAATACTCCATAAGTTAACTTTTGTCGATATTGTATCCAGTTTTGAAACTAAGGAACTAACATCAAGTGAATTAAACATTTAAATTACATATCCATACAATAAAAAAGGCATTATTACCATGTACGGAACCTCCCTAAAAATACTAATATGTAATCCACATGCACAATTATTTTGAAAATATAATTAGCACTCCATTCAGAAGGGAATAGTGTCTCTGAGGAATTAACATTTGATCTGAACTATTAAAAAAATATTAACTGCACTATTCCAAGGCACTGAAAATGATATTGATTAAAGGAAATAATTTTACCTTTACTCTTTTGCATAATAAAAGCTGACAGATGGTATTTGAGCAAAGGGAATGATAGTAATTAAAACACGCCCAGTTTACATTACTTTCAGTTAAGGTGTAGGTTCATACATAAATTAAACATTCCACGTGTGTTAATACCCTACAGTAATATCATAAATGTATTTAAATTTAAAAAGTGGGACTCGTTAATTAAATTATGTAATTATACATTATGACTTACTTCAAGGGATGCGCCCATTAGAGACCCCCTCTCGTATGCTTTTAATATAATTTTGAATAAATTAGGTGGACTAGCTTTCATTTCATACATTTCCGTAACACCCCCTGTAAAATCTTCCATAGCTTCACAGGTCGAACCTCCTTTTAACGCCTCATAAGATCCATGCAATCTGAAAAGAAGCGTTAATATACGACATTATAGAATATAAAAATCTTACTTTGCGTAGGCTTTCTCTAACAAGGCACTCCAGAATTCGTTTTCTTCATTTGAATGTAAATATATAAGTTGTCCTCTGTATGTAGGTAACCTATCGTCAATAACAACATCTATCCACCTTCCATACTGCCAAAACCTAAAAACAATGGTTAGTAATGAATAGTAATTAAAGTAGATCGTAAGTACCGAAAATGGAAGATACCAGCATATTTTTCTTCAAAACTTTGATCATCTGGTACTATTTGGAAGAACAATCTTCGATATAAGGTTAAATTCGCAACAGCAGCTAATAACCAACAATCTCCTAGTTCACCCTGTTGTACGTCAAAACGTGAATATCCCTCAACAAATAATTGAGGATCGTCGACAATTTCTCCGGGTCTGAGCCATTCGTAATGCCTATCTGTTCTACCAGTATTTGTTAACGAAGAGCTATTAGCTGGAAATTCTGGATCTTCGAATAGTGTTCCATTATTACAGTGATAATCTCTTAGTTCATAAAAGTCCTGTACCCCACCACGAGCTTTAAATCCTGATCCACTTTCACCTAACTGAAACGAAAAAAATGTGTTACTTATGCATCAATACATGAATTATTCAGATCTATAATTTTTATCTAATAACTGTGCGTCGTCGAATATGAGCTTTCTATCTAAAATCATTTCTATTTGGTCAAGCTATTAACAAAGCCTCCCGACGAAAGGTTGGTAAAACTCAGTGTATCGAATACCAAACACTTAAATATGATCGATACATTGATATATTGCTGATGATTCGCTATTTTAATATCAAATGTCGATATATCAATATATTTCAATATATCAATGAGAGATTTTTGAAAATGTAAACTTTCACCATTATTACACATATTTGAAATACTTAATTTAATGGTTTAATTTTTGTATTTATGTATACAGGGTGATTCCAAAGTTGGAGTTATCCTTTCACCAGCGCTTTTTCGAAATATCAACATCAACGGAGATACAGGGTGTCAAAGTTTTATTTAAAAAATTAAAATTTATTAATAACTGCCAAACCACTAAACCAAACCACTTGAGATAATCAAACAAAGTTTTGTAGGTGTCAATAGCTACGTGGGAGGGAAATTCTTCAATAAATAAAATATTTTTGGGTTTACCAGTGGCGCGCGTATAAAGAAGTTATTTAATATTTTTGAGAAGAAAATAGTACGCCACTGATTTTTCTAAAAATATAATTATTAAATTCCTTCTTCAATTCTAAAAAGAAAAGCGGTTCGACGCACCGTTTTAATTCAAAATTTCAAATTATTGAACCTTTGATCAAAGGCGGCTGGAAAATTTTGTTTTCGTTTATTTCTGTTGTTAAGAAATAACCTGTCAATTAGTTTTTCTTCATAATGTTATCAACGCCATCGATATAAAAATGGCTCATGTTTATGAAAATAATGAATTAGTGGATATGCTGATTATTTACAGAGAGTGTCGTACAAATGCCGCAGCCGCTTCTCGCTTGTACGCGGAACGATTTCCATTGCGGGCGTTTCTATTAGTCCCAGTTTCTTCAAATCGGCGGATGGTACGATAAACAGTTTATTTGGAAATGCATTCGCTTTCATTACGAAAACATCACTGAATGCCAATCTCAACAACTCAGAAAGCTTGCTTAAAGACAATTGGAAAAACCATGAAAAACAAAACGATTAATTTTCAATTATCTTGAAAAGGATTATCTCATCAACAATTGCACCTGATGAAAAACTTTGCTAAATACACTGAAAATAACTGTTGTAAAAAGCAGCCAAACAAAATCTATGTTTAATTAATTTAAAATGTGTAACCCCCGTACGACTACCTTGATATTTTAATTGTCACATCAAAACTATCCATCATTGTGGCTGATAAGTAATCGAATACTGATGGAGGTCACAATGTCTATTATTAATCAGGTTAGTCAATAAGTTCAGCTTGAGTAAAGTTTGATCATTGTTGTTAACCAACGGTCAACTTAGTTAAAAGGTAGTCATTGTTGGGAATCAAAATAACGTCACAGTCAAAAATTCCTGCTATATGAAAATACAAACTTACACATCCGATTACCATTCAAAATTAAGTTACTTGTCTTTTGTATTACTTTTTTACAAATTTAAACATTTCTTTCGCAATTACAGTTTTCTTCGGTAGAAAGCAATATTTTTGAAAATTAATTAAGCAGGCAAATAATTAAGTAAACGTTATTGAACGTTTAAATTTGAAAAAAAAAAAAAATAATAACGTTACTGCAGATACTAACACATACACGCGCACACGCAGACACGCAGACACATTAGAACACACGAACACACGAGCGCGCGCACGGCCGGTCTTAGCGAAACATTAAGAAACGTTGTAAAAGGAGGTAATAAGTCGATTTAGCGATAGTGAAGAAAAAGTCGATTGCATAACTTTCCATACCTACATATGTATATGAAGATTGGAAGGTACAAAAATAAAAAGTTCTAACTCATTAAAATGACAACTTCTAAAGGAATGCGTTTACATAACTGGCACATAAATTCAACTAACAACATTTGCCAAACTAACATAGGTAATGTGAATATTGAGTTTGTCACGTGTTTAAATGGGAAGCGGAGGAAAATAAAAGGGTTCTCTACTCACCTACAGATAACACAGCAACCGTCTAGCTCAAAATAGTTCGGGGAAGGGGAGTCAATAAAATTCCGGTTTAATAATAGGCGCCAGAAGTCGCTCCGTAAAATCAAAATTCATGGTTACCCCGACTTCTGGATAACGATGTATAGAGAGGTGAATAGGGAATTAAAGGAAATAAAGAGATAACGGAGGAAGAGAGAATAACAAAAAAAAGTGGTAGTGTAACGCAAAAATGTATTTATAGAATAGAATATTTCAAATAACGGTAGATACAGAATCAGCAAACGAGATTAAATGAAGTTAAATCGTTGTTTCTTTTTTTTATAGACCAATATAGATAATATAATAAAGCGGGTTTTTTACAATCAAACCCAAAAGAAAGTTAATGTGTATATATATATATATATATATATATATATATATATATATATATATATATATATATATATATATAATTTATTACTTTAAAAGTTTAACTTTCGGAAATAAAAGATCTTTCATTACGTTGAAGCTGAAAGAAAAACATATACCTAGGCTAAAAAGCGTTTTAATTCTCAAAAGTTATATTTAATAATACACTTGCTGTGGTTTCACAACACCCCAAAAATTATATCAACGTTAAAATATTCGTTGTTCAAGAATTAATTACCAAATTTTTATCGCAAAGACGGTTCTGTGGCACCAGATACTAGAAAAAAGGAAAGAGAGAAACAGGCAATTGAACTTTCCTCCGAAAAGTTAAATATAAATACACTAAAAGTAAAATTTTAAGTGAAAATACATATATAATAGTCCAACAATTGAGGCAAATAGTTTTTAAATTTAGAAATAAATGTAGGCAAATTTAAAGGTGCATAAAAGTTAACTGAAGTTATAGTTAAACCGCGAAAAATTTAATTAAAAAAAGGAAGGAAGTCAATTTATTCTTTAATAAGAATAAGAAGCAGCTACTGTGCGTAACTCGGCAATTAAACAGGTTTGTGCGCAGCTGACCTACAGTTGGTTATAAAATGGACGCTATCTTGAAGTGACTATGGGCGTGATCCACAATTTACCAAATAATATTAGGAATTTATAAAGTAAACGTTCTGAAGATCACTTAAGTACAGATCAAACTAATAATTAAAAATTATTATTAATTTTATTAAATACATAAATAACAGTTTACCTCGAGTAGAATTTGAACCTACGACCTGTACTTTGCTAGAGTACCGCGCTAACCAACTGCGCCATCAAGGTTCAATCCCCAATGGATGTAAACTTTGTCTTTATGTATGTAAAACAGATGTAAATTCTAAATATAATGACTAATGAGATTACAATCAAATTACTTATATTAATGGAATGTGAGCCTGCAATATCGCAAGGATTCACACATACCAAAGCAACTGGATTAATATTAAATTATTATTTTTTGTTATAACCTGCAATTTGCACAAAATGTGGTCATCGTGTACAAAAAGTTTTTGTATTTAAAAACGCATTCCAAAAGAAAAGTATTAATAAAGTTACCGCAAGGTTATTTTCATATGAGGAGCTTTCATGCAAAACTAAAAAAATCCACCTTGAATTTTAGGGACTCGCACAAGAATTTTTTAACAAAACTTGATAGATCCTGGCGTAATCCCATAGCAAATATGTTCTTGCCAAGCACAACTTAACATATTCATGCATGCAATTTTTTCATGAATAATGTTACAAAACTCGATAAATCCATTACTAATAATGCAAGCATTCAAGCATAACTCAACATATCCATTCGTTAATATCTTTTCATTTTGATTAAATTTGCGGTATTTAGGCTCCATCTATCAGACAAACGCTAAATTACTATCCGTTCTTAAAACCCCACTGTACAACATAGTGTAACAGTTTTCTTGCTAGGATCTTCCGTTATGGTGTTTTACCACAATAACAGCTATTAATAAGTGATTGTTACTGTGTGACTGTTGTGGTTTGTTGCAAGGTGTTATTAAAATAGTGTGAAGGTTGACAAAACTGGAAGATTTAGAAGGCAATGAAGTGTGTGTTGGTGAAAAATCTTCAGGAGCGTGGAAAAAACAGAAGAAAGTGACTAAGCGGGAAAAAGAGAAAACTTTAAGGTTAGTTTTATGTATTTATTTTTACGGGTTAATCTTATAAATGGTTTTTCTTTATATCTTGTTTTAACCATTGCGAATGCGCTAATAAAATATTATTTTTTAGATTTCAAAAGCCCAAATTTGATATCCAGACATTGCCTCAATGTAAACATAAAGCAAAAATGTATCAATGTAAAGAAGTAAGTCTTGAAGAAATATAAGTCTGTAGAAAGCAGTTGTATGAAACAGCTACTACAAAGATTGAACAATATCAACAACTTTGTCGTTATACAGGGTGTGGCAACTGTCTGTATTTGGTGGATAATGACTCGGATATTGAAAATAACTAAAAATTGTTTATATAAAAGTTGTTCATAGTCAAGTTTTCTATCACGTAAAAATGTTTGAGTATACAGGGTGTTTCGTTCATCCCAGGCGCAACCAAACTTTTTTATTTTAAATGGAACACCCTGCATATTATTGCACATTTTGATTCTTCGTTTCATTTTAGATCAACTTTCTATTCGAATTTTTTTGAATAAACTGAAGGGTACTGAAAGCCATTATGGCAGAAACAAATCAAAGAGAATTTATCTGAACTGTAACCTTTCAATTGCGAACCTTTACCGCACGTATCTTGCTCACTATAATGTAGGAAACAAAAAAACCTTCATTTTCAATGTTCCAAAGAATATTTTGCCGAGATTTTAACATAGGATCCAACTCACCAGCTTGTGATATTTGTAGTTTATGTGAAAGATTAAAACATGCGATCGCGAAGAAGGAAGACCCTGCAAAAAAAAACAAAACACTGGTGACTGAAAAACGCATTCACAGGTTAAGAGCACGAGCATTTTACGACATTCTAAAAGAAACTCCACAAGAAACAAAATCTTTCTGTTTTGATTTGCAGCAAGTGCAACCTTTTCCAAAGACACCAGTATCTGATGTCTTTTATTTACGGCAAACAGGGTACTACTCTCTTGGCATTGTTCAGCTTTATTGTGAAGATCCTTACTTTTGTACTGAAACTGAAGCTGAAGCTGAATGACATTACTAATCTGTGACGGGTGTGGTGGACAAAATAAGAATGCTAATGTCATCAACTCTCTCATGTACTGGTTACACAAAACCACTAGCTCCGTGGAAAATATTATGATTGTTTATCTTGTTACAGGCCACAGTTTTCTACCTGCGGATCGCGTGTTTGGAAGGGTAATAGGCACAGTTAAGCTGATTGAGACAAAACTGGGATTTGTTTGATGTGAAAGAGTCAGATAAAGAAGATGCCTGGTATTAGTGAAATGAAGAGAATTTTATTAGAAAATCATGTTAAAGAAAATGACAAAGTTAGTGTGGCTTTTCAATGCCGTTGTGATTATCGATTTAACTCCAATATAGAAGTACCTCAAACTTTGTGCAAACCTGGACAAACCTTATCTAACTTCCAGCTTAAGAAGTTACCACAACACCGTACCCTGCCAGATAAAAAAAATCTAAAATGTACAAACATTTTTGGTTGCTGCATTTTCTTCAGATTGGGAAGAAGATTCCGAATTAGCGTGGTATAAAAATATAATTCAGTCATCACAAAAAGGGGACTAATTACCTGAAAAGGGCTTTGTAGAATGTGACGATGCCCACAACTGGAATTGCAACGAAGAACATCCGTTACGTATTTAAAAAAAAAAGAAGATTCTTTAATGTTTCAGTGTTTTTCTCACACAAATTCAACAAAGTACTTGAACAAAACTGAACAACTTCGAAGCATTCAAGCAAAACTCAACAAATTAAAACTTTAATGGCGATCCCTGGCTAAACTAATTAACTTATGAGAATTATATATTTGCAAACTTACAATATAAAATATTCTTTATTTTTATAAGCAAACACTTTGTACATTAAGATTAGCAATAAAGTGTAATTCAAAAATCTTGGTTCCTGTAAAATTAGATGAAATGGGTTTTTTTGAGTTTTGCAAGAATGCTTCTCATATACTAATCCTCGGCAGGAGTGTTTACCGCTACGTCATTGCATACAATCATATGGTGTAAAATGAAAAACATGAATCACAATTATTTTCAGTAGTAATATCACAAGAGAGTGAGGATAAATTGAAAATAATTTGAAAGATTTTCGAAAACCTGTTGCTAGGCAATAGACACAAGGCAGAATGGCAACAGGGTTGAGAAAATATGAAGAATTACTTTCGGGGAGAACATAACTAGTGTTATGTTTATCATCGATGATAGCTCGAGTTAATCAGAACACTAGTTATATTTGATAAGAGAATATAATGAAAGTTAATAGAAAATATATTTTTTTAAAGTCTACAATTTTAAACGATTTGTCACTTTGAAAGTAAACTATTTTATTCATTAAAATCATGTGACAGTCAACATGCGGTGATAAAATTATCACCGATTTGATAGCCTATTCTGCGATTTTGTTTTTGTATTTTAACCAATGAAAGTAATCAAAAATGTACCATGTGACATGTGAATTATATTCTCTAATTTATGGAATTTTCGTGTGGTATTCGTTGGATTATTTTTGACGTTACAATAAGAAACACGTTTTCAATATTATATTTTTATTTTAACAAATTAAAGTTAAAGTAAAAATTGATTACAGAAGTCAAATCGAAAAATACGTTGCCATTCAATAAAAACAAAATATACTTAAAGTTATTCTCACGGTAATAATGTAGGTAGATTATTCCCATTATAATAATGTTTTGATTAGTTAAAACGTACACACATGACTGAAATTGAAAGTTTCTATTGGTTCTTAGAAGCGTCAAAAAATAATGGTTATAATAAATTCTGATTAGAAAATATACTCCAAGATGGCAGCATTTAAAGCTGCAGAATTCCAAAATACAATTACTTATTTATTGTGATTTATTTTGTAACAATTAGAGAACGTTGATTATCGTAATGATAACGGTTGAAAAACAATATCCTTGAAATCTAACAATAATCTATGTAGGAAATGAGACAGTCAAAGGATAAACAAACAAATGGAGGTTATGTAGAGCGTATATATTTTAAGAACTACATGACCTCATAATGCGCAGATACCAATATACGTTCGACGATCTCATTTTTAAAATTGTAGGGGAGTACAATAATTTGACAAATTTAGTTTGTTTTCGCGCGTAGCAAGTTTTTGTGTTTATTGTTGTATTTGCTTGTTTTGATCGATTTATAATAAACAAAGAAACACAGTCGTTTTTAAGACTACAAACAATAATTTATTTGCTACGTAAGGTAAAAATTGTTGTTATAACGATAATGCAAATATTATTAGTACGTTAAAACCTACAGATATGAATCCTGCCGAATCATCAACATCCAAGTCCACTTATGGTGTGAAAGGTAAAATAACTCACAGTCAAGGTCAGGAAATTATTAGCAATGTCATGGACTTTATGAAAGACGAAGCAATTCGTGGAAAACATTTAATTTCGATTAAACTTTACAAAGATATAGGATATTGGCTGCGACACAAATATCTGAGTTTACGTACAGACACATTTTAACGACTAAACGAAGTATCGAAAATGGTGTAAGTTCGGGCTTTACTTCACCCCGAAAAAAACGAGCAAATGACTGAAAAGATATGGTCCACCGTCAAGAACTGGGTTGCAAGTAGAAACGTAACATTTAAATTGAATGACATAGAAATGTTAGCACGTGAAAAATTTTCTAGTGTGAATGTCGAAGAATGAATTGCTGTTTGCCGACATTGTAAGGATGTTGAAAATAATTACCTTGGTTTTGAAGATGCAATTGACATAGGTAGCAGTCGATGCAATTCAATTTTATGTAAACACAGGTTCATCAGAAGAGGAAAGTTATTGTGATTTAAGTGATAGTGACAATGAAAATGAATAAATCATAAATCATTCTTTATTTGATTACACTACTATAAAAAAAACGCGTTCAGAATTATGTGTTGAATCGAAAAATTTTATTTCTTAATGCTCCAAGCAATGTTATCGTCGTGTAATTTTTAATTTATCTTTTTTTTTTTAGAATAAACTAACCAATCATAATTTGTATATAATTTTTAAATAAGCAATTAACAATTCTACTAAACGTTTCCTTAAAATATTCTGAAAATAAAAGTCGTACCTCTAAGTGTTGTGAGGTTAAGTTGACAAAAATAAAACTTAAACACACCGGCACTGTTTTTTTCCCACTTATTTTCTCGCGCAGAAAATTGTATGACGTTATGTCGTTCTCATAAAAACTACTCTAGTAGTCAAATGAGAATTAAATTCATATGCATATAAAACAAATTGATTTCACGTTTAAAGATTTACTTTTTCTATTCTACTATGTTTGCTTATTCAATACCGTATGTCGATTACGTCAACTACGAATGTTCACCATCCTTATTTAATTCACTGTTTTATATGAGAAGACAGTATAAACAAATTGGATAGCTATTATTATATCCACGAGAGTTGGCGTCACGTCATAGGTTTCCGAATGAATGCACGACATTCCTTTACACAATCATTAAAGCTTAATACATGTTTATGATAAAGATGGCAATACAGTTTGAATGTGTTTTAAGTAAAGACATGCGCATAGGTGTTCGTCAGTGAAAATAAGAGATAAGTGAGTATGTCTGTATGCCCAACAGCTGACTTCAGTCAACGCTTCAACTTAATATTGCACAGATTCTGGTTTGACGTCAATCTGTCAAATTTATTCATTATTTATAACCTCATCATTTTCTTTTAGTTTACGCCGTCTCGTATTATTTCTGTTGGTTGTTGTTTTGCCGTTTTATTTACTCGTTCTGTATAGTTATTTTGTTCAAATTATCAAAAGGACCCCTAATTAACTTAAATGCAGTGTAAGAGGTACAGTATATATAAATAATTTCACACAACGAATTACATTGTTATTGTTTTAGCGAGTATCAGATGCTTTGAAGATTAATTTGCGCACAGTGACCCGGATTAAAGCACGTAGTGCAATGAATCCCATTTTGCGTAGTCCTGGAAAGAAACGACCTCGCAAAAAACAGTTGATTTACCGAATTGTGTAAAGATGAGCATTAGAAATACTTTGTATGATATGTATTCTCAGAGTAAGTGATAACTTTTTGTTTAATTACCTATAAATACATTTATTGTCTTTATAGAGAAACATGTTACTGTCGGAACGCTAAATACCGAACTTCAAGAAAAACAGATTATGTTAAGTAAAACTATCAATTCTATTCACAATAAAATTACACATATTGTTTTAATTATAAACTCATTTAAGTGTAATATTATTTGTAACTATGCAGCGGTTTTAAGTTCTGGGATGGGGACATTTGGTTAGTGATAAAGATTCTAATTGGCATTTGAAAACAATAAGTTAATTCACACAACAGCGTCTGTTTACCTGTAATAATAAACATCAATGCTGGTAAAAATAAAAAATAATTGAAAAATATAAATAAAAATACTAATAATAATAATAATGTTTGAATGTACCTATAAAATATACTTATTACACGAATTTACGAAAATTGCAATATTTTTAACCACAAAACAGCATGTTTTGACTAATTCAATCGCAGCAGACGTTAATATTTTTATTGCACTTATTAGAATTCCGCATTTAGCTTTACTAAGGTCTAATTAATTTTTTAAGATACGTTTTGTACATAATGGATTATTTAAGCATGTAAAATATTACTATAGTAGCGCCGAAGAGAGGTGTCTCATGGCGGACTCGAGAATGGGGATATAATTATTACTGTGAAATGCATCTGTTTCCCTTTAGCTTAGTGCGAAGTTCCCACTTAAAGAAAGACGGGTTATAATTTATACGTCTGCTATACATTTTAAATGCAGGACTTAAAAACGTATGTCGATTCTAAAGTCAAAGCGCATGACGCTGTCAGATGTCTTCTTGGCTATTTAACCTCAAATTATTCTTCGTATTTCCTTTCGTATAATCGCATCGTGTTTTGTAGTTATAATAATTTATCTTTCGCTTCGTAATTTATTAGTTTCCATTGCATTTCTAAACAACAGTTTTTTTCAAAACTATTATTATTAATATTCACTATTACGAGGTAAGTTTATAATGCAAAATGTATTTCCAATTGATTGAATGCAAAATATTTGAAAAGCCAAACTCAGGTAATGTTAATGAATATACTGCATTATTTCGACGTGGAACGCGATAATGGGTGGTCAAGTTTACCTTTAACTTCCATTATCCAGGTACGCTAATAATTTTCACTATTTAAATTTATATTTATGCAATATTATGTTGCAGCGAACTGCTCTTGCATGCGGCATTTCCGAGAAAACCGTAACTCGGACAAAGGCAAGAATGGCTCTCGCTTTAGAATCTGGGAAATCGGCGCCGGATTCACCGCAAAAACATAGGCTGCGTTTGAAGTCGAAGTCAGAGGATGTCGACGAATACGTGAACGGCGTTTTGAAACGAAAAATTTACACCATGCATGCAATTAGTAAATAATTCAGAAATTATTGTTGAAATGGAGTTAATCACTGTTTAATTTTAGGCTCACGTATTACTATCTAAAAACTCCAAACTGAACTTAAAGAAGATAAAATATTTATCTTCAGTAAAACGAGTTTGAAACAATTGTTACACAAAATTGGTTTTGAATTCAAAGTTGACGATGGAAGAAGGCGTTTAATGGAGCAGGTTCATATTACTGGTGCTCGAGCAACACTTTTGCGAAAATATTTTGCTAATAAAAGTTGTGAAATTAGTTACGATCCTGTCTTTTTGGATGAGACGTGGATTTTTAGTGGAGGAAGCGTTCGAAAATCATGGCATGATAATGATTTGAAAAGCACAAAAAACAAACCGCTAGGAGAAGGGAAACGGTAATTAAAATAGTCCGATTTGTTAAAAATATTTTTAACCGAACAAATTTTAGTTTTATCGTACTGAGTGCTGACAACAAGGATGGTTTTATACCTAATTCATCATCGGTATTTTCCAGTAAAAGTAAGACAGCAGACTACCACCATAATATGAACGCTGATTTATTTCAAAAATGGTTTCAAGAACAGCTTTTACCAAATTTAGAAAAACCAAGTTGATAATTCTTGACAATGCCAGTTATCATCCTACATTAGTAGAAAAATTACCTTCAAGTAGTTGGAAGAAAGACGATCGTCAATTTTTAAGAAAACACAACATTCCGCATTCGAATGATATGCTGAAAGTGGAATTATTACAAATTGCCAAGGATTTACAAGTTCCAAAAATATATGCAATTGGTGAAATCGCTCATCAATGAGGACATCAAATTTTACGTTTACCTCCGTACTATTGCCAATTCAACCATATCGAGTTAATATGGGCAAATTGTAAACAGTATTGACACCAAAAACGTTGGATGACAGGGCTTCAGGGACGAGAATGTTTTATCGCTATGGAAGGATTCTTTAAACCAAGTAACTGGAGAACTGTGGCAAAAGTGTATTTTACATGCTGAAAAAGAAATGAGCCAGTGGTTGGACGTTCAAAAAAGAGCTGAGGAAATGGTAAAACCTCTAGTAATCAATGTCGGAGAGTCGAGTGAAGATGATGACTTTTAATTATAAGATGTACAATATTTGAATTTAAAGCAAAAATTAGAATCTTTATAACATTGTAAAGAATTATTATATTTACCATATACCTCTGTAGGTGTACTTAGGTTTACATTCGTTTTATATATATATATATATATATATATATATATATATATATATATATATATATATATACACACACACAAACTGTAAACTGATGTTTTTAAAATTTTTTAATTTTTAACATCCAATACAGTGTATTTATTTATGACGAGGTCAGTTATGTATAAGTGGCTTCGATAACCCAATTACAGTCTTGACTCTTTTGACGCAGTGAGATCTGTCGGCTAAAAACGATCCTCCGCAATTAACCAAACTTTTTGCACTTCATTCGGGCACTGCCTACTGCTAGCTAATTCGTTTCTTATTGAAAATTATTGATATAATTAATTTGTAAAACAGATGCAAAACGAAATTTTGTTGACCCGGTCTCGGTTCTGATAATGGTTTACAGTTGCACAATATATTTTTATCATATGACTACCCACACTCGGTGGACTTTACATGCCAGAATAAGTGCGAACAGACCTTAAACGAAATTCGACTTTATTTATACGAGTGGATGGGGATTTTTAAGACCTTTAGGATGGCTAAATCCCGAGATATTCGAACAATAATTTTATTTAAATTCGACAGCGCGGCTTAAATTTGAAAATAACCTAGAAACATTGACGATGTTTTGTTGGTATTCAAAATTACCAACTATATGAACCAATAGCGACATACGTTTTTAAAATATTAAACCATGCTTTACTAAAAGATGAGTACAAGCAACTACCTGTGGGCAATAAAAGTATTATTTGCAACACTGCCTTGTTACGATTTGGCAGATTTCATTCCTGACGTCATTATTTCATAAATATGTAAAAGACGCTCCATTGACTTCAAATTTTAATCTTAATACTTACAAGTAATGAAGTGCATGCCAACTCTCGTGGGTACAACTATATTCATAAATTAATGACGTAGCGGTAAACACTCCTGGTGAGGATAATATGAACAAATTAATTATTAAACGATTTAAAACAAATTGAAACGCATAAACAATTGTTAACAAAAACTAAAGCATTGTTATATAATAATTGCTTGATATAAGTCTGCAAAATAGTGATAAGTTACCATGATAAAGATTATCTCAAAACCCAATTATTTAAATAATTTAATAATAGCAAAATGTCTTTATAAAACCGCTTGTATAATCAAAAAAAGTAGATAAAACCCATGTTATCAGAAGCCGGGCATTTTAAAAGAAAGAATTTATATGCTAATAACGTCCTGTAAGATCTAAGTTGTTTATCGCAGTAAAAACATACGCGAATTAAGAGATTGTGGCAACAAATAAAAAATAAAGTTAATAATTAAAGAAACATAGAGAGATAAGCACTTCCTTTTGTTTATGTGATTTACAAACATTTAAATCTCTATGAAGTAAGCAAAATATTTGTCTTTAGAGATATGCGTCCCCATTTGTTTAAGGCACGTAATTCAGTATCAATTTCAATTTTAAACAGATTCCCAAAAATTAAACCAGCCTATTTTCTGGAGGAGTGTATATTCAGATTCACTAAATAATAAAACACATAATAAAAATACTTGCTTTTGGGTTTTTAAATGGTGTATTTTTACCTTCCAACCTACATATAGGATATGTAGGTGTAGAAGGTTATGCAATTGACTTTTTTTTCCACTACCACTAAATCGACTCATTAGCTCATTTTACAACTTTTGGCCAAGTTTCGCCAAGCTCGGCCATGATGTGTGTGTAGTGTGTTGTGGATCTTAGATTAGGTAAAAAAAGAGTATACCGCGCATGTATATCAGGCAATATAGTCGTAATTGCGAGAGGTGTCTTATGATTCATCGCTATATACGTACGGTTTAAGATTTTTAAAACGTAGGTCTAGCCTTGTTTCTTACGTGTCTGTCAGTAAGCAGTTTGAACAGCTGATAATTTATGCTACTTTATACACATACTGATAATATACATGTTATCTTTTGGAAATTAAGCAATTCACTTTGAATGAGGTAAATAAGCATATTTTTAATGTTCCTTAAACTAATACTCAGTAATTGAAAATTACTTGTATTTTGTAGGTTATACAATGAATCACATTGACCGATCCATGGAACCTATTTTACTGCAAGTTTGAAAGTATTTTACATTTGTATTTAGTAGCATTTAGCATCGATTTATAAGTAATTTTAGCATCAAATATTAGAATAACTTTTATTTAAAAACTGTTTTTGCTAAATTTTTATGTTTGATCAATTCACATTACATAATAATTCTTACATGTACAATTCACACTTTGGCCGCCACGTGTATCCAAAAGTATACACAGTGGACGGGTCAAAATTGCTACGTGTATATTTTTAAATACACATGTAAGGTTTTGCTTAGGGCTGCGTGTACCCTCGACGAACACAATATCTATGTATTTTAAATGGTTAAGTAACTGACGTGGCCTGTGAGTGCATAAAAATGGACTTAGCATTGGGAAATAAAAAAGTTTAAAGTTTTTATTTAAGATTTTTGTTGGATACCTTATTGCCATATTATATTATGTTTACCAAAAAAAAAACATAACTATTGATGATTATAAGTAGTAAAAAATAAGTTAAAGTAAGTTATTTATTAAAAAAGTGTACAAATATATTATGATACAAGTAAAAAACTAAACTCAAAACGTTCTACATTGTAAACAGAAGAGAAATATAAAAAGACACATGAGTATCAAAAAAACATTCCATACACAAAAAATGTTCTTCACAAGTTTGGCACTTAGTTTTAACTTGCTTTGAGTTTTTTACTGCGTATGCGCGCCAACTGGCCTGCTTATATTTTTTATAGGATACAGTACAACGTCCTTTTCTCTCGGTTGGGATCAATCTGTGTTCAAGTTGAAGTTGCAGCTGGAAGTCTAATGGGTTTTCCTTCTTTCCAAAAGCAAGCATTTTTAAACATAGAAGTTCTCTGAATTCTGTTATTTGTAGTTGATCCTTTTTTTCGTTGTTCTTATTGAATAAATAACACGCATTAATAACACACGTTCCGGTAATCATTTCTACTGCAATTTTACGGTACCATTTGAGACTTCGTCTCATAGAAGTAGAATACGACGACATCTGGTCAGATACATCTATAAATGTTTTTGCTTTATTATAATCAACGATTGCCTTGGGTTTCAATTTATTTATTCTCCCTGGAACTTCAACTAACGTTTCGTCATGTTTGGTTGTGAGCATCAACACGTCCTTTTTGTCCTTCCACTTGAATATAACTATTCCATCCTTCTCCTTTCCTACAATCTCGCCTTTTTTCAATTTTGCCGATACAACATCTTTTGGAAGTCCTTTCCTATTCTTTCTGAGCGTACCAACAAGGTGGGTATTTCTTTCCAGTAACTGGTATACCAGTTATCGGTATACAGAGTCATTCCTTTATCAAGACACTTATCCATAAGTGCAAATACGATCTTTGTGGCCACCAGCGTACCATCTACTTTCTCAGTGCCGCAATATATTTTGCAATGGTAAGTATACTATAAGGAAGACAAAGTTTGAAAAGTTTAATTCCAAATTTATGCCTTTTTCCTTTGACGTATTGTCGGAATACTAGGCGTCCTCGGAAGGGCACCATTGTTTCGTCTATACAGACATTTTCCTCGGGAAGGACAACTTTTTTGAATTTCACATTCAGGGAGTCAACCAGGAATCGAATTTTTTTTAGTCGATCTCCTTTTTCGCACTGTTCGTTGTTAGAGAAATGCCACATTCTTAGAATGATCTCAAACCGGTTTCGAGACATTCGATTGGCAGCTTGGGACCAATAAATTTCAGAATGTTTCCAGTAATCTGTTATTTTAGGTTTTCTGTCTAAACCCATCCACAGCAAAAAACCTAAAAAACAATACATTTCTTCTCGAGTTACGTTTTTCCATTTATTCAATCTAGAAGATGGCATCAGTGTTTCTTCTACAATGGCTTTTACTATAGTTTGTTCGGCATACAAATTGGTTTCTGTTACTAAAGTAGTTATTAGCTCCTCATCAAGAAATAATCTATAGTAAGCAAATACATCTTCCCCTCTCATATCTTGTATTTCTTGGACCAAACCGATGTCCTCATCAAAATTGAAGTCTTTGGGATCCCCAACAACTACGCCCCAATCCGAATCAACGCCTTGCTCCTCAACACTAGACGAATCACTATCTTCAGAATCCTCAGATTCTGAAATAGAAAATACTTTCATCAGGGACGTTTGCGGATATTACAAGTGTAATACATGTTCTATTATGTTTTTACATATTTCTTGCGTTATCATTAGTAGGAAAAGAAAATGTAGAAATTTTGTATCGTTCATTTGGCATATAATACTAATAAGTATTACGATTATTTTACTTTTTTTCTAAATTTTATTGTCAGTAAAAACGTAAAAACATCTTGGTGCACTAACTGTTGTCAAAAATAAAATTTTCCGAATGATGGATAGTAAAAATATGTTGCAAACATTTTGAAACATGCTAAAAAAAACTTGTTTACCTTCAAGCGGCAGTGCCTCAACTCTACGTCGTTTTACTCTAGGAGTAACCAAACTGCTACTACCAGTACTTGAGCCATCTGGTTGGTACATAGGATCATTATCTGAGTCGTTCACAAATGGATCGTCGACATCGTCGCTCATATCCTCCCAAAGACTTTGCAATCTACACTGTTCTTCTTCGTAAGACCCCATTATACACAAATGTAACTAACACACGCACGGTAAGAGTGTTCTTTCACAACTAACGCATTCAAAACACTGAATATCTACGTTGTCTGCAAGTGTAGACAGGTTTATTCCTGTTTTGAATGTGTATATAATAGTATACACGTGGCGCACAGATGCATTTTCGAAACCCTGCGCCACATGTATATTTTTGGCACACACACAAAACGGACATGCGCATTAATTTTTTTTTTTCAAAAATTGGTATGTTACTTCAATTCAAGTAATATAGAGATCATTTAAACAAAAAAATCACCGTGGCCCAACAGACCGTTGCATTGAATTGGCGTGGCGCCAAAGTGCTAATAAATGTGTTTGATTTAATCTGTGTGTATCAAAGTTAAACAAGTCTATTATAAAGAAATGAAATAGAGAAATTTAATCTTGCAAGATATCTTTCTACGAAGTATCTTTGGAATCACAGTTGAAGATTGGACAACATCAAACTACTTTTGGAAATCCCACCATTCCTGCATTTGCTTTTCAGCATGTGCAATGCATTTTTGCCAACAGTTAGCATCAGTTCTTTTTAAGGAGTTTTCCCAAAGTGCTACTACCTTTTCGTTAGAAAAACCACTCTGGACAATGTTTTTATTATAAAATTCTTTGCAATTTCGCCATACCAATTCTATTGCATTAAACTGACAGTGATACTGTGGTAAATGTAATACTTTATGCCCCCATTCTTCTGTTAGTTGATCAATTAAATATTTTTTCCATATGTTTTTTTTTGTTTTGCTAGTTCTAATAACTCCACTATTCGCATATCAGGAGAATAACTTGTGTTTGTTTAAAAATGCAATTAGTTGGTCTTTCTTCCAGCTATATGTTGGTATTTTTTCAATTAATGGTGAATGGTATGATGCGTCGTCTAATATTATAAGGCTAGGCGTCTCTAAGTTTGGTAGTAATTGTTGTTCAAACCATTTCCTGAATATTTCAGCATTCATATTATCATGGTAATCGGATAATTGTTGTTTTGTGGAAAAGGCTAAGATGAATGGGGGATAAACCCATCAGAATTTCCAGCACTTAATACTATAAAACTAAAATCATAAATAGTTCACATTGATCAATTATTATTTTAAAGTTATCGTTTTCATTCATCAAGTGATTTTCTTCTCGAACTTCTAACATCCTTGTCATGCCATGTACTTTTTGAAGAGTCTCTACTAAATATCCATGTTTCATCCAAAAATACAGGATCGTATGTAGCCTCTTGTTTGTTTTTAAAATAATTTCTGTTCTGCTGGCAAGTATATGTTCCTGTTCAAATAAGCATCTTCTTGGATCACCCTTTTTGAAATCAAAACCAATTGAATGTAGCAATTTCGTCAAACCTGTTACGCTAAACGAGAAGATGTCTTTCAATTCCTTTACTAAGGACTTTTTTTGTCGTGTTCTCGTTTTTTTGAGGAGAATCTGGTACAGATTTACCTGCTTCTTAACATTTAGCAAGTCGTGCTTTGGTACAGGTTACAGTTTTTTCAGTAACTCTACATGCTTCTGCCCTTCTCTAAAATATAAATTATATTTCATATTGGAAAAGTATGGAAATAATAACAAACCTGAATAATAGAAGTCAATGGTACATTTGGCCCTTTACAATCACATTCACCTTCAAAATATCGTAATACGTTCATCAACATAGTTGAGTTTAACTTTTAAGAGATTTACCCTTTATAAGAGATTTGCCCTTTAAATACATGACGAAATGCAAATTATATGAAGATTATTTTCAAAAATTGATTAAATTAGACTTACCTTGTTGAATGCAACAAAAATGTTACGGATAGTTTTGAAAATTACAGGTTAAATTTGACAAGGTAAAGAAACTGTCAAAATATGATTTAGCGTATCATCGACCTACGTTATTGAGATTTGTATTACAGACATAGTGAAAGTCCTCCATCTTTATTTAACACCAACAAATAAGTGAAATAGGTATACGATAGTAATTTAATTTGTTATTCGGTAAGGTATGAATCATAAGACACCTCTGCAATTACAACTATACTTCTGTTTTGTTACCACAATTGGTCCAGCTGACATTGATTATGTGGTAAACAAACTGGTTAACATGGCTAAGTTTTTAGTGATTTATTTTACCAAAAAGTTTTGTTAATGAAGTGATATGAACTGTGACCCATTGATATGTTGTACAGGGTGTCTGATTATATTTTGCACCCTATCTACAGTCTAAACCGTAAGAGATAGAAAAAAACTTTAAATACAAAAATTGTAGGGTTCTCTTTCTATACCTGCCAAAATGACATGACTTAATTTGTTAAACAGAACACCCTGTATATTATTATCTAAATGGAAAGACCTTTTTCTTCTGATTACAAAAATGTTGGTTTGTCTATATTATCTTTGCTAGATTTTCTTCAATTCACGTCCAAAGTTTGAAATTTTAAACCATTTAATTAAAAAATTTGAAAATCGTCACATTAATTAATATTGACACTTGACAGAAGCCAACAAAAGAAACATTCCAAGCAGTTAATGGCAACCTAGATTCTTATTGTTACCCCAACTGATGATCAATGAACACCGTTGTAAATTTCAAGAGTGTGCTGATTTTCAAAATTTTTAATTAAATTGTTAAACATTTTAAACTCTGGATGTGAATTGAAGAATAACTACTAAAGATAATATAGGCAAACCATATATTTTTGTAATCAGGAGAAAAAAGTCTTTTCATCTAGATAATAATATACAGCGCGTTCCATTTAAAAAATCAACGTTGTGTCAATTTGACAGACTTATTAGTGGAGTTTATCGGCCTATTTCCACAGTTTATGCTTTTGGAGCGCGACGTTTCGGAAGCGGACTCTGCTTCCGGCATCAGGCTTAGTCCTGAGAAGGACAGTTTTCGCACTTGAGTCGAATTCATATGTTATATATATAATTTTTTCCCAAGCAGTTGACTACTCTCAGATTCGAATTTGGTACCTTTCACTTACTAGTCTGACACCTTTACCGCTGAGCCACTGAGTAATCTAATATATATATATATATATATATATATATATATATATATATATATATATATATATATAATAGGCCGATAAACTCCACTAATAGGAAACCACAATTACAAAACACTTATAATACAGAATTGACAGATTTAGAAAAACAATTTTTTATTTTTATAAAAATAAAAACGAAATAAAGGTTAAACGATAAAAACTTTGTATTTAAAGTTTTTTTCTATCTCTTATGGGTAAAGCTGTAGGTAGGGCGCAAAATAAAAACGGACACCCTGTACATACTAAACATAACCAATTATACTTGTCTGTGGAATTGTGTGCTACTTTCAAATTTTAAGTAAAATGAGATAATTGACATTATATAAAATTGCATAATCAAAATACATTTAAAATGAGATGGAATGACATTAATCAGTATCTATGTAAACAATGAACATAGTGTAATTGGACCTTTATTTCTACTAGTTATACCCTGATACGCACTATGCTACACAATTATGTGCCAAGCGGTAACAGGCAGAATTGGAATATTACGTGTCCTCTCTCTTTTCTTGCCTAAGGTGTTGATGTATGCTAGTATCCACGATAACTCCAGAACAAAAATACGTACGCACTTTTGTATTTAAGCTTGTTTTCATTTCTCCTGGAGCTGATTAGATTATGCAAGAAATTCAGCCGCGGAGTAGGGTGTTTATTAGGAACTGTTCTTGATTTTTATCAAATATTTCTGAAACATCTGTATATTTCAAAGATTAAAAAAATACGAATGTATGCGCCTTAATCATATAGATTAATTGTCCTATGCAATTTTTTGATACGACGGTACAGAATTAAACTGATCCAGTTTTTTAAATATCTGAATAATGATTAATTTTATGTGTTTTATGTGTAGTCATTTGTTTAAAAGAATTTTACATAACTTTTCTTTATAAAGTTTCCTAATACAAAGCGAAATAAGTGTAAACATTATATAAATATGATTGAAAATGCTTTGGAATCTTTTTTTAAGTTAGAATCTAGATGTCTATTAACCTCTATCTAACATGAAGTTTTAAACGTCTGTTTGAGATCGGTTAAAATGTTTTCGTAATGAAGTTATGAAAAAGGTTGCAAAATTATGCTAAAAAAATTGTTATTACAATTATTTCATTTCTTTTAATTTCAATTTTATAGGTTGGAAGCTCGTGTGTTGTTCCACACCAGATATTTACATTTATATTTTACTAGCAGTACCCAGTGCGCGTTGCTGCACTCAAATATAAAACTCCCTTTCATGGCGATCGGATGAATTAGTATGAATATGACTAGGGGGCCGATATCTAAAAATTTGTTATGCCAGACATCTACGCGGGAGTATACTCAACGACTTCCCAAAGTTTCATGGCGATCAGATGAATGTTGTATTATGTGTATAAGGACATCCCCTGGGGGCCGATATTTGAAAAAACATAAGCCTGCTATTAATATAACTGTTTGATAAACTATGGAATCTAGTTTTAGTAAAGAGTAACTAGATCCTTAATAAATGAAATATTAATAAACTGCTTTGAAATCAGAATACCCTCTATGGTCGAAGGCTAACGGTGAAAAATGTCATAATCAAAAAACAAATTTAGCAAAACTTAATCAAATTATGATGTAAGTGTAAAGTTGTGAAAAATTTTAATTTGAAATAGATAAAAGCATTCACACATAGAAACTTGACAAATCAATTAAAGATCTCGTCAAATCTAACCAAGAAATCGTTTTTTGTTAATAAATTTAATTTTTATTTTATAGTGAAAACACAATGTAGTACGTTTAATATGATTTTTATTTTTAATTTCAACTACATATGTTAAATGATTATAGTATTGTTTATGGTAACTTATAATAATAAGTTTGTCTTGAAAATATTTCCATATTATCAAATTGAATGTGATGATTCAAATTATTATTTATCGGTCTGGTGGACCTAATCTACAAAATCAAAAGCTACGTTCTGTGGTTCGCATGTATACTCTTCCACAAGAGCAAAATAATTTATACACTCCCGAAGATGGTAATAGATTTGTAACATATTTAGGTGACATTAAATATTCTTTAATCTTTTTTGTACGTTTAAAAAAAGTCCTTATGTCATGATTAATTAGGACTTTATCAGTTCCATCTGTAACATTAGTTATAAAAGGAAGAAAAGTAGTACCTACATTAAGCACTAGTTTTTCTTGATGGTTATGTCTAGCAGGTGTAATAACATTACTATCTTTATGTGAATATGTAGTAGTGGTGCTGGTTTAATTAAATATTTATATTCATCTTTCTAAAATTCAGGTTCAGAAATTGGCTTTGCTCGATCAACTAAAGATTATTTCATTACGCCAATTTTTTTAACGTGGATGGTGGTTTGGTAATTAATGAATTTATTGAGTGTCGGCTTTCGGTACACCTTAAAATATAGTGAATAATAATAATAATGTCTTTATTCAAAATGCAGTACAATTTTGAACCGCAAGGGCAAGTTTAGAAACATTGACAATTCTGTCAATTTCTGCTTTACTACTTAACCAAATAATGAACAATAATGAATATAGATGTATCACAAGTCATAAAGTAAACAAACCCATATACTTTTTTAATTGGATTATATTGAGAAAAAAAAAAGAAAATCAATTTAAACATTGTTTGTCAAACAACAAAATAACTGTTTTTTTAAATGCTGCTGAACCCAGTTGTATCCTGAAAAGAGGAATTGAATTATATAATTTGGCCACATAAAATGAAAAGCTGCTTTCAAATAAGGAGGTGCAATGTATAGGTGGAGTAATCAGGTTTTAGATATTAATATGTCAAGAAATTGTAAACTCTCATTAGTTTCCGTTTCCTTCGTAAACTGGATGCTTGGATGAATACCATTTATAAAAATTAAAAATTCATGCAGTGCTTCTCCATGTCTCTAAATTAGCTATAACAGAACTAAGAGGACTTATTTTCAGTCAAATAATAAATTTTATGAACAGCTTAATAGTGTAGCAATGGGTAGCACTCTTAGTTCTGTACTGCTTTTCTTTCTTTTATAACTAGTATTACAGATAGAATTGAAAAAATCCTAATCAATCATGGTATTAGGGATGTTTTTAAACCTACAAGAAAAATTAAAGAACATTTAGGATCAGCTAAAGATGTTTCAAACCTATTAACATTTTCCTGAGTGTATAAGCTATCTTGTTCTTATGGAAAAGTATACATTGGAACCACAAAACGTAGCTTTGATACAAGTCGTAAAGAACATATGAGATTTTGTACATAAGGTCAACCACAGAAATCTGCAGTACCTGATCATGCTTTAAATAATTTCAATCATGACATTCAATTTGATAATACGGAAATATTGTCAAAAACAAACTCATTGTTATGTTCGTTTACAATGTGAAGCTATTAAAATACATAAACATCCTAATAACTTCAATAGGCAAGAAGAAAATTTCCGTATAAACAGGTTTCGTCATCTTATAATTAAAAAAAGCACAATGTTACGTCTTAATTTAAATTTTAGCTTTTGGTATGCCTAGGTTTTATCTGCCTTTTTTACTAAACCTTGAAGTAAATGCTTTACGAACTATATGTTAAGTTACCACTTCATAATAATAATAATTTAACTATAATATATAATTACTATAGTAATTTAACATATGTAGTTTAAATTAAAATTATATTTGACTAGATCTTTAATTGATATCAAGTTTCTATTTGTGAATGCTTTTATCAATTTCAAATTAATTTTTTATAATTTTAGTCGCTTTTGACGAAATTCGAAACAGTATTCCAATGGAATTATAATAAGCGGCTTTTCGAATAATGTTTTTACCAGATTAAAATCTGGTGCTCTCTCGAATTCCGTCGACAACAATAAAAAATATTAAAGTGGGGTGTTGGCATTTTTAACCCCTAGTTAAATTTGTACCCCTTGAAATACGAAGCAAAAAAGTAGTACAAACCGGTACAATCCAAAACCAAGCAGTATCCGCTCCTTGATTTTGAAAATCTCTTTAAACGAAACAGTTACCCCTTTAAAAAATTTGGAAATTCGGTACAAACCCACCCCTTGAGGTACAAACAAATGAAAAAGTGGTACTATTAGGTACAAACGATCCTATCTCGAATACCGTTATGAACGATAAAAAGTATTCAAGTGGACTGCTAACACTTTTTAACCCCGGGTTACATTTTAACACCTTGAGAAACAAAAGGTAAAAAATGTCGTACAAACGAGTACAAGCTATTATAAATTAGATGCAATCAGAATAATTTCATTATATTAATGTGGGGTACCAGGTTCTTGTAGGTATGGAGTTATTAAATAGTTTAAAAACTTTTGAGCCAGACTCATAGTAATTTTGTACTTGTAATTTTTATAAGGCTTAATACAATTTGAAAGTAATTTCAGATACTGTGAGTAATTCTTGTAATTCACTTACTCTGATAAGTAATTTTTGTAATTTTACGGAGTTTTTTAATAATTTAGAATTACATTTTTGTGGATACAAAAAAAATGCTCGTGATACTCCCCTCGCGATTTTCGCATGTTAGAAAACTCTTCTAGCAAGATTTAAAATATGCTTTTTAAACTATGTTGTCACCACAACTAAAGTTGGTCTTTGTTTTTTTCTTTGTTGAGGTACCCTATTAGAAGGGCGAATTGATCTGTGGAATAACACCGATGTACATCGCATTATTTTGAAAATAAGTTTTAAAACCATTCTGGGGTATATCATAAAAAAATATTGGAGTCCAATTTAAGTAATGGGGACAATTTTCATGAAATTGTTTTTTTAGGTATTGTGAGCGAAAAGGTATGAACAGGCGTACCAACGTGCGCGCACACACGCGCAAACACGTACGCACCTTGCCACCTCTCCAATACGCGCGCGGATATTTTTCAAGCACCAATGCTTTGTACTTGGGGGAATCATCTCAAAAGGGGCAACAGTCAAACACTGTGTTCATCAAAATTTAAAATAAAAATTACAAATACCTTTAAAAAAACGCGATAAACCTATCAAATAAGTTAGTTTTATCAACAAGAGTTACAAAAAGACGTAGTGAGTAATTACCATGTGGCTATTTCGAATAAAGAAATTGACTTAGGTACATCCGGTTGTAGCTATTTATCAACAAATGATTAAATCGTAATAATGTGTTTATATTATCAGTGTGGTAATGAACGAGCAGATTATGACAAACCTTGAATTGCGAAGAAATCTTTTGTTGCACAATAAAGTAGGTCAGTATATTCGTATTTGCAAAGATATCAAAATGTATTTTTAGGATCGTTTATCAAACAAAAAAAGGACATCCTGTCTCCTCGAGTAAAACTCTGATGTAACAGTGCCAACACATTACTTATGTAGTCATCTAGACTTATAGAGAATGTAAGGCAAAGAAAGAACATCTTACGTACGTTACGATGCAAAAATGCGTTCAGTGTTACGTGTATGAATTAATTTATTATATTGCATAAACAAACCAAGCTTAACAATTGCCATTGAACGTTGTACAACTGTTTGGTGTAACTAGTATTGAAAAGGTAGCCTGTATTGAAAATATGGTCTGCGAATAAAGATTTGTCGTTGGGGCTATGTTTAATGCAAGAATAATGCTTTGATACTCTAGTTTTAAATTTCCTGCCTGTTTGACCTATACAAAAAGATTCACAAACCTATATTAAAAAGGTTTTGGAAAATGTGTGAGGCTGAACCCATATAAGGAAGTGAATTAAGTCTTAATGTGAGAAATAGCAATTAAAGTAGGCTGATTACAAATCAGAGGTTGAAAGTGTTTTTTTGATAACGTTAAGATATCCAACGAAAGGAACTCTAGGGGAAAGGTTAACAATATCAAAGGAAATAAGTCTATAATCATCATGCAATTTAAGTTGAGCTTATTAACTTAATTAGGAAATTCGAATCAAGTGTGTTACGCAAGGTGTGGTTCAACCAGTCGAAGAATTCAGAAACAGGTGTATGGGTAAAGGAAACTATCGGTCTCGTAGGGACGTTAAGTTTAAGTTTGAAAATGTTTCAAGCTATGAGATTACGTTCCAAACTGAAACCTGTTGTGGCCGTACAAAGTGAATGTCTTTACCTCCCATTTTTCAGATATTATAAGGTGAATCCATTTTTTAAAGCAAAGTAGATTAAAACGTGATTTTTATAGCCAAATTTTTACCTTTTCGATAGCTCTTAATAAAACCGGGCTACAGAAAAATTTAAAAAATTTCAATTTTCCCTTATATCGCAAAAAGTATGGTGTTTTAGAGGTCTGACAATACATTTTGAAAAAAAAAAATTTCCCATTTAAGCGCCCATAAATGGACCAACAGAGCTTATCTTTTAGAATCCCATACGAAATGTGTACAGTGTGTCCCGTTTTTGGTGGTTTTTCAGGGTATTTCGTTTATGGGTAGGTTAGAGGGATCCAGTTATTACTTTCATCATTGTCATGTCCTATCTTGTTTTTGAGGTCTAGTGGAAAATGACTTTTTTCAATTTTCCTCTATCTCCGTTATTTTAAAAGCTATCGAAGCTAATGGTATGGTTAAAACGATTTACGTAAATTTTGACGGTGTAATTCATTTTAAAATATGTTATAATTTTGGAGATATCAACAAAACTAATTTTAATACAACACACTATATATTTTCAGTTCCCTGCAGCTTTTTGCAAATATATACAGTGCATCCGAACAAGCGCGCGTCACTCAATAGTTACTAAACCGTAGTAGGTACTTATGTAAAATTTTTCGTAATGAATCTGATAATGTGCTACAACCCAAAATTATTGTCAAGAAGACAGGGTGCACCAAAAAAGAGTAATAAGAAACACTATTTTCTCTTAAATAGTTTTTTATGTGGTAAATGGAACCCCTGTATTAAACTACATATTTGTGAGATTGTCAAATGCAGTGTTGCGGAGTTATTAATTTTTCTTTAAAAATTTCGTCAAAAGCAAATTCTTTTCAAACTGTTGTATCTCTGCCACTGCTCAGTATTTCCCTGAAAACTTTACGTGCAATCTAATATTGGCCTAGTTCATCCTGAACTATCTTCACTTTTGTATTCTTATATACAGGTTGTCCAAAATTTCTCTACGAGCATCTCTACAATCACTTCTATTTTAATCCAATTTCTTAAATACAACATCCTCATATTGTTTTGCCGTTGGAAAGCCTGTGAATTTTTCTCACTTTCTATGTAAATTTTCGGAGAAACTATAATATCTCAAAGGTAGGTTGAGATAGAAACTCTCCCAATGTTCCTGAGTGCTTTAGCACGTTAGGCAAATCTACTATAAGTAAAAAAAAATTATACAGGGTGTTGTATTTAAGAAATTCAATTAAAATAGAAGATAATGTAGAGATGTTCGAAGAGAAATTTTGGACACCCTGTATGAATCGAAAAGTAAAGATAGTTCAGGATGAACTAGGCCAATATTAGATTACACGATATTTTTCAGGGAAATTAACGAACAGTGGCAGAGATATAACAGTTCGAAAAGAAAAAATAATTTTGGGTTGTAGAAAAGATGACACATTATAAGTATCATTAAGAACATGTTTCTATAAGTATAACGGTTTAGTAACTTACTGACTCGCTCTTGGTTTCTTTTTAAATAACTGAGAAATTCATATTTCAAAGTTTGAATTCAAAGACGTACTATTTTTCAAAAACGAAGTAGAATATGACAATTAGAAAAATTGCATCGTTCGTTAGACAAACAAAAATGACACAATATTGCAAAATCGGTGTCAGTCTATCGTCACTCATACCCAAGATACCATAAAAAACTATAACAATGCAATATAGGTTATTTTCTGGCCAGTAAAGGAGTTCAAATTCCTTTCACTAGTAAACAAACCTGTGTTAGGTTAGAACGGTGTTTAAAAAAAAAATGAACAGCATTGTCAACACATAACATTATTAACTATTTTTAAAATTTCTTTTGGCAGCTTGTGCCGATTGGTCTTTGATGTTATTGTTTTCTAATTTACTATCGTTGTTTTAATTTACATTGTTGTTGAATAAATTGCAAGTTGTTGCAACTAGTTGTAAATTAAGTATTTCTTGGCGTTCTTTTGTAAATATCTTTAATTTGAAAAAAGACACAGATTTGAGGTTTTCTGATTCAGTGTATAATCGTCTTTCTTCCAATCTTAAAAAGTGGAGAAAAACTGCAAAAAGTACATATTTTTTAGAAAGTGCCCTCTATTGGCCACTATGAGAAGAACAGAAAAATAATCTATAGCGCAATTAATAGAGAAGAAAAAACCGAAGAGAAAGCTCTTTTCAACGAAACTAAATTTGTTAAAGTTTCTTAAAGCAAACTGGCTACTAATTTTTATTCAAAAGGAAGTTTATTCTTCCCCCACCACTTTATTTCATGAGCCATTCTAATGAGTTTTAGTCAAACAATAAATAATTGTATTTGTTTCATCTTACAGGATATATTAACAATAAAGTGGCAATAAATGACAATACCCTAGAAATATGTGTTAATACTGGGGAATACACGAGATGTACTCTGGTGTCAATATTTGGGAATACTTGTTAATATTTGTAAAATAATCAATACTTATACAATACGTTAATTATATCCTTGTTTATATACACAAGGATTATATGTATATAATTTTGACCAGCAGTGGATCCCTCGGACATCGTTTAACATTTGTTGATTAAACGCGTGTGAAGTTAGAACCCCGACAAAGAGTTCCAATAGTTCTGATTAGAGTTTAGAAGTACTTTATAAAACAAAAGAGTTCCGCTCATCAACGGTTCCAAATTTTAATTTTCAAAATGGAGTGCTGACTTCACATCGAAAATGGAAATCCAGTAGTTCTGACTAGCTACTATATTTTCCTGATATGAAAAATAAATTTTGAAAATTAAAAAAAAAATTAAAATTTTTTGAAAATTCAATTTTGATATGCAATAGTTCCAATCAACCTTTGATATTCTTTTATACATTCCTAAGAGTTCTAGCTAATTTAAATAAAATTATAATCAAAAATGAAAAAGTTACAGGCCTTTTACTTAAAAAAAATGTTAAAAAATCTTTTAAAGAGTTCTAATAGTTCGCGCAACGGATTTGCATAGTATTTGTAAAGTTCTGAAATAAATTCTAATGATGAAAGCGATCCGATTAATATTTATAGAATTATTCGACTTTAAAAAATCGCATAGTATCGACGATAAATATTTTGAAAGGTTCCAATAGTTCCAAAAAAGTTCTCGACATGCACAGTGCCTTTCCAAAGAGTTTCTATTTTTTTAAAAATCAATTTATACGAAAAATGGGCTATTTCTTACTAATTATTGAAAAAATTATCTAATTAATTTTATCATCGGAACTCTTTGGAAAGGCATTGTGCATGTCAAGAACTATACGAGAACTATTTTGGAACTATTGCTAGAAAATGTAAGCTATGCGATTTTTTAAAGTCAAATAATTTTATAAATATTAATCGGGTCGCTTTCGATCATTAGATTTTCTTTCAGGACTTTTCGAATACTATCCAAATCTGCTGCGAGAACTCTTTAAAATATTTTTTATTAACATTTTTAAGTAAAAGGGATGTAACTTTTTTATTTTTGACTATAATTTTTTGAAATTAGCTAGAACTCTTAGGAATTAATAAAAGAACAACAAAAGTTGATTGGAACTATTGCAAATTGAATTTAAAAAATTTTTAATTTTCAAATTTTTTTTCGTATTAGGAACTCTAAAACCTTGCAAAATATAATAATTTAGCTAGTCAGAACTACTGGATCTCGATTTTAGATATGAAGTTAGCACCCTATTTTTCAAATTAAAATTTGGAACCGTTAATGAGCGGAACTCTGTCATTTTTTATAAAGTACTTATAAACTCTTTAAAATGAAGCTAGAACTCTAACCAAAACTATTGGAACTCTTTGTCGGGGTGCTATCTTCACACGCGTATTGTTTGAGGTGTGAAGGGTTGTGTTCAAGACAGTTGTTTAAAATTTCATCAAAAATGTTACATAAATATAGCTTTAATTTCTGTAATCGGAAGCATTGGTAGGAATACAAAAAGTTAGTAACGCCCTGTATACAAAATGTTAATTTTAAAAATTCGCTACTATTGTCTACAACTTTTGTCTGAAACATTTTTTTCTATCTTTAATAAAAAAGCCACAGCTGTATTAAATAGAGACAGTACATAAAATACCTTTATGGACACTCGGGCACAAATGTGCATGAAACTACACAAAGATAAATGATAATGTTCAAAATAATTTCAATGTAAAAGTTTTATCCGGATGTGATTAAAGATTTATATGCATTTCAAACTATTGTGATCCATAGCGTCTTAGGCGTACTTTCACAATTAGACGCTGCGGGCCAGAATTAGCCGCTTTGGGCTCTTGAAACACAAATAATAATTATTTATGAATTAATTTTAACCAAAATTTGATAGAACTGAAATATTGTAAAAGTAACCCAAATATAATTTCGTTAAAATTGTTTACAAATTCTTTAAGTTATCGGCACTTTAAAATGCTAAAACCATGTAAAACTAGGTGTGAAGGTAGTCTTGTCAGTTTTGAATAATGTGATTTATACATGTGTATAAAGCGCTAATTATGCGCCATTTTGCATCGCTAAAATACAATTTTGCGCCCCAATAGAAAATTCAGGGAGCCGCGAAGATTTGGACCATTTTTTTTCTTATGCAGTAATTTAGTCGTCATTTTTCGCCGTAAAAAAAATTGTGCGCCTTTATTAGAAATAAATTTTTGTAGAATTACGTTGACACGGCTAATTTCGCAGCTGTGAACTGCATACATTTTTGCGTTGCATAGGAAATAACTTGTTGCAAAATTTATATCGACTAGGTTAACTAGGCAATTGTTATGCTCTAAATTAGGCACCTAGTATACCCCGCCTCGTAAAGATTAAATTTTTCGCTCCTATAGGAAACAAATTATTGTAAAAATTACATCAACACGGCTAACTTCAAAGACGTGAACTTCTGTACAAATCATTTTTTTTTATTTAGTGTTTAGGTACTAATATGCGACGTTTTGTGCAGCTAAAATAAAATCTTGCGTCCCCATAGGAAATAAATTATTACAAAAATTACATCAATAAATCAATTTTTTATTTAGTAGTTAGGCGCCAATTATGCGCTGTTTTGCGCCCCCAGAATACCCAAGCTTGCCATAAAGGCCAATTTATGGCAGCATTTAAGTGCTAATAAGCAAGATTATAATCCTAAAATAGAATAAATATAAATATATCCATAATGGAAGAAGTAGAGTCTTAATAATAAAACAATAAGAAAAATACACCTTAAACAAGTAAACAGCAACACATTCAAATAAATCCATTGGAGCATGACAAAAAAAGTGATTTACATAGAAGATCACGGCTTGGTAAAGCTAGTCGTGTCAATGTAATTTTTACAATAATTTGATTCTTATATGGGAGCAAAATTTAATTTTAACGGAGCATAATAGGCGCCTAATTTATAGAAAAGATTAATTTACGGCTGTGAAGTTAGCTTCGTCGATGTAACCTTTGCCATATGTTATTCCTTATGCTAGCGCAAAATTGTATTTTAACGACGTACATTTTGCGCCTAAGTGCTATGTCAGAAAGGATTTATATGTGCAGAAGACATCTGTGTGCAGTTAACCGTGTGAACATAATTCTTTCAATATCTAGTTAGAAGCGCAAAATTTACTTGTAATAGCACAAATAGCGCACAGCGGACATCTAGGTAATGCATAAGAAAAAATTGATTTACGTAACTTACCTAACATTAACAGCGCATGAGTACCAAATTGTGGCGCATATTAGTATATATATATATATAAAGATAGTCTTATAATGTAACTTTTACAGTAACTTAATTCTAAGGGCACAAAATTTTACTTTGCAAAAGAAAAAAAATGGTTTAAGCAGAAGTTCACAGTTGTGAAGTTAGCCGCGGTGATGTAATTTTGACAATAACTATGTTCCTATAGGAGTAAAAAGTTAGCCTAATAGGTATCTAATTAGCACGCATGAATGGATTAATTTATTCATAAGGCTATAAAGTTAGCCTTATTAATGTAATTTGAGCAGTAACTTATTTCCTATAGGAGTACAAAATTCTATTTTACCCGCGGAAAACGCATAATTGGCGCTGAATTAATACATAAGAAAGCAATAATTTATGCAGAATTTCACTGGTGAAGTTAGCCGTGTCGATGTAATTTTTGCAATAACTTATTTCTTGCATTTTTTAACAATTTGAAGGCGCAAAACAGGGGATAATTGGCGCCTAACTATTAAATAAGAAAAATTAATTTGTGCAGAAGATCACGTATTGAAGTAATTTTCACAATCACTTATTTCCTAAAATGGAGCAAAATGGAACATAACAGTTTTGAATAATGTGATTTAAACATGTGTACAATAAGGCGCTAATTATGCGCCATTTTGCACCGTTACAATTAAATTTTACTCCCCAACAGAAAACTTACGCAGCCGCGAACTTTTGGATCATTTTTTTTTTATGCAGTAATTTAGTCGTCATTTTTCGCCGTAAAATAAAATTGTACGCCTTTATTGGAAAGAAGTTTTTGTAAAATCACGTTGAGACGGCAGCTGTAAACTGCATAAATCAATTCTTTAAGACGTAATTAACCGAAAACTATGCGCCGTTTTGTACCGCTAAAATAAAATTTCGCGTTGTATAGGAAATAAATTATATTGAAAAAACTATATCGACAAGTTAAATTCATACCATTATAAATAAATTAATCTTTTTTTGTACAATAATTAGGTAACCGTTATGTTACATTTCCTTGCACGACAATTACAGAGTAGGCACCGTAGTGGTGACACAACCTGCCTAGCATTCCGGAGGTAATGGGTTCGATTCCTGTTACCGTCTACTTTGTATAAGGTTTTTGCAGGGGGTTTCCCTCATACACATGTATCGGCATGGTCACTGCGTATATGCACACCATGTGCGGCTACTTAGGCGAATGCTGGGAAAGTTTTCTCCCCCTCAGAACCCTAACTCTGTTCCTTCCGATCCTATCCTGACCTCACCACTCTTAATCCCACCATGTACGTAATGTATGCTGGGAATCAGTGATTGTGGCTGAAGGAGCTCGGAAAGCTCGAGCAGCCCGCCCTCTCCCTCGGGGAGGGAATGAAATACGTGGCCTTTTCCTTTTTTTTTGCACGACAGTTAGGTACCCATTATGCCCCGTGTCGTTAAGGTTAAATTTTCGCCCCTATCGGAAACAAATTATTGTAAAAATTACATCAACACGGATAACTTCACAGCCGTGAACTTCTGTATAAATCGTTTTTTTCTCATTTAGTGGTTAGGTGCTAATTATCGACGTTTTGCGCCGCTAAAATAAAATCTTGCCTCCTCATAGGAAATAAATTATTACAAAAATTACATCAATAAATACATGTTTTATTGAGTAGCTAGGCGCCAATTATGCGCTGTTTGCGCCGCTAGAATAAAATTTTGTGCTCCGATAGGGAATAAGTTAATTCAAAAATTATATGGTCTTATGAATAAACTAACCTTCTCTTGCGCAATAATTACGCACCAATTATGCGTCCTTTTGCGGTATTAAGGTTAAATTCTGCTCCTTATAGGAAACAAGTAATTGTAAAATTACACCGACACGGCTAACTTCACAGCCGTGAACTTCTGTATAAATCGTTTTTTTCTCATTTAGTGGTTAGGTGCTAATTATCGACGTTTTGCGCCGCTAGAATAAAATCTTGCCTCCTCATAGGAAATAAATTATTACAAAATTACATCAATAAATACATGTTTTATTTAGTAGCTAGGCGCCAATTATGCGCTGTTTGCGCCGCTAGAATAAAATTTTGTGCTCCGATAGGGAATAAGTTAATTCAAAAATTATATGGTCTTATGAATAAACTAACCTTCTCTTGCGCAATAACTACGCACCAATTATGCGTCATTTTGCGGTATTAAGGTTAAATTTTGCTCTCTTCTAGAAAACAAGTAATTGTAAAAATTACATCGACAGGGCGAACTTCACAGTCGTTAATGTATGTGGAACATTAGTCTGATGCACTAATTGTGGGTAGTTTCGCATATAACAGCGCATAATCCGCGCCTAATTACTGCATTGAAGTAGATAAGGAATTTTATGAATTTAAAACGTAGGTACGTATTTTTAAAATTAAATAGGAATATGTGTATTAGAATATTTCATATGTAATTTAGAAAGATAAGCATATTTAAGGAAGAAGACGCGAGTTAGAGTTCACTTAGGGTAAGAATAATGTAGAATCCAATTAAGTTAATATTAGAGAATGGGTTAAATATAATTAATGGTTATTCATGTATTAATCGCACAATTAGGAGATTATAGCTGGAGGAAATGTTTAAGGCCGACAAATTAGGACTTTTAATTTCCTGAGAGTCATAATCGACTGTTATGCACGTTGTATTCTATTTTAGTTCCTAAAACTGTCAAACAATATATTTAGTAAAGATTTTCCTTAACGCATAACAAACAAGTGATTTACGTAGAAGATCACCACTGGGTAAAGTTAATCGTGTTAACGTAATTTTTACAATAATTTGTTTCTTATAGGGGCGCAAAATTTAATTATAAATAAATAAATTTATAGAAAAGATTAATTTACGGTTTCGAAGTTAGCTTTGTCGATGTAATCTTTGTCATATCTTATTCCTTATGGTAGCGCAAAACCGTATTTTAACGACGTAGACTTTGCGCCTAAGTACTGTGTCAGAAAGGATTTATGTATGCAGAAGGAAACATCTCTGTGAAGTTAACCGTGTCGACATAATTCTTACAATATCTAGTTTCCTATAGAAGCGCAAACTTTAATTGTAATGGCACAAATAGTGCACCGTGGGCACCTAAGTATTGCATGTAAAGGAAAGGAAAGGAAAACTAGAAGCGAAAGTGAAAGTACTAGAACAACGACCAATAACCAGGGCATCAACCAAGCAAGTCCGCATAGAAATACCGTCGACCATTAGTCGTTGAAGATAGGTATAAGAACATGTTATATCATTTAAAAAATGGACTTTTGCAATTTTTGTGTCGGAGTTTAACTCGCTGTATAACATTAGATCAATGTGCGTCAGTATTTATAAAACACTTATGTTTTAGGAAGCCGCTGTAAAAATTGGAGCTTTCTGTCAGTACTGGCGAGAAAAAGACCGCACTTTTTGATAACGCTGTTTTTGGCGAAAACATTCAAGTTAGAGAGCTACAGGACATGTTAAACAAATATGCTCAGAACCACACGTATAATCCGAAAATCCAATAATAAATAGGGTGTTTCATTTGAAATTTCAATGGTGGGTTCAGTATCATCACACGATCTGGCAACAGCGCACTGGTAAAATATTTTCAAAAGCTAGATCCCAGCATCAAATAGCAGAACGCAAAGTTTCAGAAATATCTTTCTTTCCGTTCTCTAGATACTTCTAATAGGCCATCGACTTTGGCGTACCCTATATACCGCGTGGTCGTAAAGGAAGGAATAAATTCAATATCTCGTAAAGCACAATTTTTTTCAAAAATCGCTCGGACCCGTCGATTTTATATTTTTCGGGGCATATTTTGCGAAAAAAAAATTTTTATACGGGGTGTCTCAAAAAAGATTAGCTAAAAAAATTTTTTTTTTCAAATTGCAACCCAATTTTTTTATTGCATTTTTGGATTGCCCTTACAATTCTAAACATTTGTCATGCAGCATGTGCTATACCTAAGTCCAAGCGTTTTGGAGTTATTCGCATTCAAAATTTAAAAATTGAAAAAGGTCATGAAGAAAACGAAAATAAAATAATTTTTATAACGTTTTATTATATCGAAAACAAAGATTCGTAAACTTAAAAATAATTTTATTTCAGCAAATGTTCGAAATGTCCTCCGTTAGTCAACTGACAATAGCCTAATCGATCTACAAATTCCTGCTGCACATTTCGAACCATTTCGGCGTTAGTTTGAAAAATAATTTGAAAAAATTTTTTAGCTAATCTTTTTGAGACACCCGTATAAAATTTTTTTTCGCAAAATATGCCCCGAAAAATATAAAATCGACGGGTCCGAGCGATTTTTGAAAAAATTGTGCTTTACGAGATATTGAATTTATTCCTTCCTTTACGACCACCCGGTATATATATATATATATATATATATATATATATATATATATATATATATATATATAATGTTAGTCTTATCATGTAACTTTTATATTTTATCGCGAACGAATGAATTAATTTATTCACAAGGCTATGAAGTTAGCCTTATTAATGTAATTTGAGCAGTACCTAACTTATTTCCTATGGGAGTGCAAAATTTTATTTTACCCGCGGAAAACGCATAATTGGCGCTTAATTAATACATAAGAAAACAATGATTTATGCAGAATTGCATTGCTGTGAAGTTAACGATGTAATTTTTGCAATAATTTAGTTCCTGTTTTTTTTTAATACCTTAAAGGCGCAAAACAGGGGATAATTGGCGCCTAATTATAAAATAAGAAAAGATCACGGCAGTTAGCCGTATTGATGTAATTTTTACAATAACTTATTTCCTAAAATGGAGCAAAATGGAGCATAACAGATTAATTTATTCATAAGTCTACGAAGTTAGCCCTGTCGATGTAGTTATTGCAATAACTTATTTTCTATGGGAGCGCAAAATTTAATTTTAGCGGTGCGAAACGGCACAAAATTGGCACGTCACGATTGAGACGTTAGCCGTGTTATTGTGATTTTACAAAAGTTCTCCATAAAGGCGCCTAATGATTTATCCAAAAGTTCGCGGCTCCATGAAATCAGTGTGCTTCTAGATTGTTTACTATAAGTTATTAGCTATTGGCGCGCAAAATTTAATATAAATGGCGCATAATTAGCGCCTATTTATACACATATTTAAATCACATTATTCATAAATGACCCGGGTATCTTCACAAACACACGTAAAACCGTTGAAAAATCGATATCGCGGTTTATTTCACTAAAACAATATTAAAGTGCTTCGCGCGTGAGAAAGTAAAAAAAGTGATTAAACAAAAATTGGAGTTATTCAAATCTTCAACCTTCTCTCCACTCAGTTAAAACAATTTTTCGGAATCGAAATAAAGTAAAAGTACAGAAATTAAATAAATTTTACCTTAAAGACTTTCTGAACGTTGGTATTAAGGAGTTGAAAATCATGCTTGTATGATTGATCCTCCCGTTTAATTGATGGTTTTGGTGGTGCACTTTGGGTAATATGAGTACTTGCCAAATTAACCTCAATACATCCAGTAGCTAAACTTTCAGCAATAGGTGTATCGTCTTCAGGATCTGAATGTTCTTTAGATGAAGCCTGGGCAGTTTTACTACCCCTCCTAAATATATTAGGCAAAACAAATGATTTCTTTTTCTTATCATCCTCCTTTTTAAGTGAAGCTGCCTGAACGTCTGAAGGAGCAACAGTGTTATGTCCAATTTTAAAATGTCTGCTTGGTGCCGCAAAATATTCTGGTTTATATTGTTTTACGAAGTCGTCTTTAATTTCAATATATAAAGATGAGCATTTTTTACTTTGTGCTTGTCCTTCCATGGTTTATATATCGACGCGACGTGGGAAATGGCACACGTATTTATTTACTCTTCAATCAATACAATTACATTTCACTAATAACGTGGAAATATTGCACATAGGTACGTACAACCAAGTTTACCAGTAATTTTCACTACACCTAACTACATCGAAAGCAAAAGTGAAACTGATACGTAGGAAATGAAACACCACTAAATATCAACCGAAACCGGAACAACACACGATAACACGAACACGGGACCTCAGGTGAAATATAAACATTATGGGAAAAATTCTATTAGGCTTATTAAATTATTTAATCCAATTGTAATTGCAAATTTTGTGTGTATTGTCAAAAGGTAAAAGTACGAATATGGTCGATAAGATAATACACCTGTTGTATACTTTTAACATTTCAATAATGGACATTCAACGTAAATGCACTTTTTGCCATACCATAGTTACACTTTGGTTAGAGTTAATTAAATGATTTATTTCAAAAAATGGTTTCTACGTAACTTTCTCATCTGTTAATACTAATAACATTCGTGAAACGTAACAGTTTTCCCAGCACACATGAGAATTTAATAACGTAAATTAATAATTAAGCGAGGTCACTGTGTAAACATTAAATTAGAAATTAATTAAAACTTCCCCAACTTGAATTTTTGTATTTATGCCCAAATTATAATAAAGTGTCAATGAGTAATTTATATTAAAGAATGTAAGCACGAATTTAATTTTGGTAAGCAAATAGATGAGGCATCCAACTCTAAATACGTAGTTTGTCATATTTTCTCGTGATAATAAAGCAGGCGTTTTAACAATTATTTAGGTATTAATGAAAAGGATTCTGATGTGGGGTACAATATGGCGTGAAACGTTAGCAAAAACTATATACAATAGAGAAAATTTTACGTCCATTACAAATTTATCGATATTTCCGGTTCTATAAATTGAGAAAGTATAGCCCCTCCTTCACTTCTTAAGCTAATCAATTTAACCCATTTTCGTCCGCTGTACTCGTATGAGTACACCAACATTTTTACAGTGTTACCGACATCTGTTAACTTCAAACTGAATTTCTATTACAGAACTCTCTGTAGTTTCCTACTTAAACTTACGCCAACGAAAAGTTGATATTTCTATTGAAGGTTAGGTAAATTCTGAAATAAAGTGACTCGTGTAGTAAGTTTTGTGACGAATACGGTGGTAAGTTGACAAAAATATGTATAAAAACAATTTGTTGTTATTTATTAGGTGTTATTTGTATTGAACATATTTAACAATGTTGTAAGATCGAATACGGTGGTAAGTTGACAAAAATATGTATAAAAACAATTTGTTGTTATTTATTAGGTGTTATTTGTATTGAACATATTTAACAATGTTGTAAGATCGAATACGGTGGTAAGTTGACAAAAATATGTATAAAAACAATTTGTTGTTATTTATTAGGTGTTATTTGTATTGAACATATTTAACAATGTTGTAAGATCAATCTGTACTTATTAGATATTTGTAAAGTATATTGTACCTAAATCTCTGTTGAAGTAAACAAACATAGGTGTACTCGATTGAGTACAATGGGCGGTTATAGCATACACAAAGATAACATGAGTGTATTCTTTTTTCAGATAATTGTTTATGTCTATCCGATATATGATGGATGCTTTCTAGGAAATCCTGCTTCTTCGTTTTATGGAAGAAGATTTGAGACACTAGCATCTGCAGCAGATGCCGTAGAAAATGCAAGGTGCTCAAACTCAGAAGCAGATGTAGTAATTATTCCGCTCGAACCATATTGTCAAACTGATGAGGAGGAGTTTGACGAAGATGACCTGGTTTCGTCTCAGCTTCCTCATGATATTCCCGGCCAAATTGAAATAGCAATGGACTACGACAGCGAGGAGGAATACAATATGCCACTCTCTGACATTGTAAATAGATCTAAAGTACGCAAACCACAACCAAAAAAAGTAAAACTCGTTGAGCCTAAATGGAGTAGCATTCCAATAGATATGCAAATGGCCAGTAATAATGGTAGCGCTGCTCGTTTAGATAGAGTTCGAGAACAACTGTCTGGCTGCAACATCATACAGATTTTTGAAAAACTGTTTGACGAACAGGTTGTCAACCTCACAGTAGAGCAAACCAATATATATGCTAAGACTTCCAACAATCATGTTTTCATGTTACCAGTGATGATGTCAAGGTTTTTGTGGGAGTGCTTCTTTTTAGTGGTTACCACAAGCTACCCCGTGCACGCCAATATTGGAGCTTAGACGAGGATATTGGAATTCCATTCGTTTCAAACTGCATTAGCAGGAATAGATATGAAGAAATTAAGAAAAACTTGCATTTGGCAGACAATACAAAACTTTATAAAACTGACAAAATGTACAAAGTGCGACCACTGATGAATGTGCTAAACAGAAATTTTCAGCAATATGGAATTTTTCATGAAAGTCTATCGGTCGATGAAGCTATGGTCAAATATTTTGGCCATCATTCTGCCAAATAATTTATAAAGGGCAAACCAGTACGCTTTGGCTACAAGGACTGGCGTAGCTCTAGCGGTTACTGTTACGCGTTTGATACTTATTGCGGCGCCAAACCAGCCGCAGATCAGCTTGTTGTTGTTTCGAAGTCAACACTACCCCTAGGCTCTCAAGTTGTAATTGACCTCTTAAAAATGATCAAAGAGCCAACTGAACACATAGTGTTTTTTGACAATTATCTTACGAGCTATGATCTTATAAATGAGACAACAAGGTATAAGGGCTACTGGAACTATACGGGAGAACCGTACTAAAAAATGTCCTCTTATTTCTACCAATGAAATGAATAAAAAAGACCGCGGTCATTTTGATTACCGTTATGATGAAGAAAATTCTCTTCTTTTTGTCAGGTGAAATGACAATAATGTGGTTACAATGGCAACAAACTATGATGGAATAGAGCCAATGTCACAAGTAAGAAGGTGGTCATCCAAAAAGAAAGAAAAGGTATCAGTACCCCAACCAAAACTGTTCAGCAGCTACAATACATCCATGGGAGGAGTAGATCTTTTAGATCAATCTGTTAATTGTTACAGAATTGCCATGCACGGCAAGAAGTGGTGGTGGGTTCTATTCACTCACATGATAAATCTAACCGTCGTAAACGCATGGAGACTCTATCAAGTGGCTTTCCCAAATGAGGCCATGGACTTGCTGTTGTTTCAGCGAAATGTTACGCGTCAATACCTGCACTCCTATAAAAAGCAATTCAAAGAAGATCGGCTTCAACTCGACCATTTGTTGGACGATCCCATAGGGCATTCCCAAAAAGATGGTGAACCAACTTAGGTGTCGCATATGCCACAACAGAATCAGATAGGCTTGTGAAAAGTGCAATGTTACATTAAGCGTTGAGAGAGAATGCTTTAAAATATTCCATTCATAAATTAAAATATATTGTTATGTGTTACGAGTTAAGGAAATATACATTTTAATTTTAAATAATTGTTTTCAAATAAACAAATATCCGCCCATTTTATATTTATTTATATCATATATAAGCCCGGTGTACTCATTTGAGTACATCCTTTTTTCGCATGTTTTAAGAAAACAAATTTAAATTGAAGTGGAAATGACCTTAGTGTTATGAACGCAACTAATTTAGATGATTAGTAATTATGTTTGTTTTGTACAAACTTGGTGGGCATAAATGGGTTAATATTTTTCTGTAAAAAAACTTCACGTATCATAACAGTACTGTTTACACACAAAGAACTAACTTTGCTACCCACACCTTACAAATAAAATTAATTAACACTATTTGGGAAAAAAGTGATGTAATAATCTAAACCTTAACAGAACACGCACTAAATAATGCACTTAAGAAACCAAAAAGAACAGGCTCTAAATAATGCACATAAGAAACCAAAAAAACAGATACTAAATAATACACCTAAGAAACCAAAAAGAACAGGTTATAAGTAATGCACCAAAAAAAGCAGACTCTAAATAATGCACCTAAGAAACCAAAAGAACACGCTCTAAATAATGCAACTAAGAAACAAAGAAGAACAAGCTCTAAATAATACACCTAAGAAACCAAAAAGCATAGACTCCAAATAATGCACCTAAGAAACCAAAAAGAACAGGTTCTAAATAATGCGCCTAAGAAACCAAAAAACAGGGTCTAAATAATGCACCTATGAAACCAATAAGAACAGACCCTAAATAGTACACCTAAGAAACCAAAAAGAACATGCTCTAAATAATGCACCTAAGAAACGAAAAAGAACAGGCTCTAAATAATATACCTAAGAAACCAAAAATAATAGGCTCCAAAATAATGCATCTAAGAAACCAAAAAGAACAGGCTCTAAATCATGCACCTAAGAAACTAAAAAGAACAGGCTCTAATGCACGAAAAAGAGCAGAGCTCTAAATAATGCACCTAAGAGGCCCAAAAGAACAGGCTCTAAATAATAAGCCTAAGAAACCAAAAAACAGGGTCTAAATAATGCACATAAGAAACCAAAAAGAACAGGTTATAAGTAATGCACCAAAAAGAGTAGACTCTAAATAATGCACCTAAGAAACCAAAAGAACACGCTCTAAATAATGCACCTAAGAAACCAAAAAGAACAGGCTCTAAATAATGCACCTAAGAAACGAAAAAGAACAGGCTCTAATGCACGAACAAGAACAGAGCTTTAAATAATGCACCTAAGAGTTCAAAAAGAACAGGCTCTAAATAATGCGCCTAAGAAACCAAAAAAGCAAGGTCTAAATAATGCATCTAAGAACCCAAAAAGAACAGGTTATAAGTAACGCACCAAACAGAGCAGACTTTAAATAATGCACCTAAGAAACAAAAAAGAATAGACTACAAATAATGCACATACGAAACCAAAAATAACGCTCTAAATAATGCGCCTAAGAAACCAAAAACAGGGTATAAATAATGCACCTACGAAACCAATAAGAACAGACCCTAAATAGTACACCTAAGAAACCAAAAAGAACATGCTCTAAATAATGCACCTACAAAACGAAAAAGAACAGGCTCTAATGCACGAAAAAGTTCAAAGCTATACATAATGCACCTAAGAGGCCAAGAAGAACAGGCCCTAAATAATGAACCTAAGAAACCAACAAGAACAGGCTATAAGTAATGCACCAAAAACAGCACACTCTATATAATGCACCTAAGAAACCAAAAGAACACGCTCTAAATAATGCACCTAAGAAACAAAAAAGAACAGGCTCTAAATAATGCACCTAAGAAACCAAAAAGAATAGGCTCCAAACAATGCACCTAAGAAACCAAAAAGAACAGGCTCCAAATAATGCACCTACGAAGCCAATAAGAATAGACTAAATAGTACATCTACGAAACCAAAAAGAACATGCTTTAAATAATGCACCTAAGAGCCCAAAAAGAACAGGCTCTAAATAATGCACCTAAAAAACCGAAAAGAACAGGCTTCAAGAACTGAAAGTTTTGCAGTCTACAGTGAATTAATTTAAATTCTCTAGTTACCTTAACATTTGATGTTTATTTTTTCTAAATAAAGTGTTAATTAGGTCAAATATTCTTTAGACTTCAGTATTGAAGTTGAACACTGAACGTCTCTTATTGAAGTGACTACTCTCCTTCCAATCTCTCTGTCGACCACTGCGCAACAATAGGCGGGATTTATTTTTATTACTTCACCCGCAGACGTATTCTTGTCAAGCGGTACATTACGAATTTATTCAGATTTCCGGTGAAAGTATAGTCCCTCCTTCACTTCTTAAGCTAATCAATTTAATTTTTGTTTTATCAAAAACTGCACGTATCGTAAAAGTACTATTTACCCATACCTTACAAATAAAACTTATCTAAAATTAATTAACACTTTATTTGGAAAACAAAATGGTGTAATAATCTAAGTCTTAAAACAACAGGCTCTAAATAATGCACCAAAGCAACCAAAAAGAACGTGCTCTAAATAATGCACCTAAGAAATCAAAAAGAACAGGCTCCAAATAACGCGCCTAAGAAACAAAAAACAGGGTATAAATAATGCCCCTAAGAAACCAAAAAGAACAGGCTCTAAATAATGCACCTAAGAAACCAAAAAGAACAGGTTCTAAATAATGCGCCTAAGAAACAAAAAACCGGGTCTAAATAATGCTCCTAAGAAACCAAAAAGAACAGGCTCTAAATAATGCATCTAAGAAACCAAAAAGAACAGGTTCTAAATAATGCGCATAAGAAACAAAAAAACAGGGTCTAAATAATAGTCCTAAGAAACCAAAAAGAACAGGCTCTAAGTAATGCACCAAAAAGAACAGGCTCTAAATAATACACCTAAGAAACCAAAAAGAATAGACTCCAAATAATGCACCTGAGAAACCAAAAAGAACAGGTTCTAAATAATGCACCTAAGAAACCAAAACTTAGGCTTAGATATGTTGATGATATTTTTGCTATCTGGGCTTTTGGGGAAGAAGAATTAATGGTGTTCCTAAACCATTTAAACAATCAACATACAAGCATTAAATTTATAATAGAAAGAGATGGTTGTCTTCCATTCATTGATGTTCTAAAACCGAATGGAAACCTAACACATTCCGTATATCGCACGCCAACTCATACTGATCATTATATTAATGCTTCATCACTCTGTCATTCAGCACAAGTTTAGTACGATACGAACTTTGTACAACCGTACCACAGATTCGTCATCCAGATAAACTCCAGCATGAATTAAACCATCTTAAAAAGGTCTGCATAACTAATGGTTTCAACAAATTAAAAAGTCATTTAAACCGAGGCAAACGACGCCTACGAATGATAAATCTAAGCTTGCTATTTTACCTTACCTTGCAAACACAACGAATAAAATCGGTAAAATATTACAGAAGCATAATATAAAAGTGGCTTACAAAAGCAGTACCATGCTCTTATGGTAAAGTCTATATTGGTAAAACTGGATGAAGCATTAACACCATGTTTACAGAACACAGAAGACACTTACGTTTACTTCATCCTACTAAATCAGCAATTGCTGTACCTGCTTTAAACACTGCACAATATAAAATTTTAAAACACACGAACTCTGGCTAACAATAGGGAATTGGTATACAAAGAACATTGGAGAAGTTATTGAAATTCTGAAACAGCCTAACAACTTGAATAGGGATAATGGATATGCACTGTGCCTGGGTGTCTATTTTCAAGATCTGAAAGGTTTGCAGTCTACAACAGTGATTTAATTTAAATTCTCTAGTTACCTTAATATTTGATGTTTATTTTTCCCAAATAAAGTGTTAATTATGTCAAATATTCTTTTTAGTATTGAAGTTGAACACTGAACGTCTCTTATTGAAGTGACTACTCTCCTTCCAATCTCTCTATCGACCACTGTGCAACAATAGGAGGGATTTATTTTTATTACTTCTCCTGCAGACGTATTCTTGTCAAGCTGTACATTACGAAATTATTCATATTCCTGGTTCTATAAACCGAGAAAGTATAGTTAAATAGTCTTTACTTTTTTGAAGCGCCCTAAGACCCCTTAGGGTCCAAAATAGTCCTGAAAGGGCCTGAACAGCAAAACCTAAATTTGCAGTAAATACCTTATTTTTATCATGATTACTGGATGAAATAAACATTTTTGCAATTTAGCCCCTCATAGGACCCTATTAAAGCCCTATAGCCCTTTGTAGCGGTAATAAAATGGTTTAAGAGGGTCCTGTATAATACAGAGCACATTTTTACCTTGAGTATTTGATCCAATAGAGAAATTTACATTTTAGTTTCTTAGGGCCTCTAAACGTTTCTAAAACGGTAGAAATCTCAATTTGAAGTGTCCTTTTATCCTTGATTATTGATCCAATGAGAAGTTTTATCATTTTAGGTCCTTAAACGGCCCAAAATCAACTTTGTAGCCCATTTTAGGGTCCTAGAGGATAGAGTGTTAAATTTCTTACTGAATCAAATTTCGATTTTTACTATACAAGATCCTATTAGAACTTTTTAGGAGCCCTACAAAAGGGCATTGTCCCGCTGAATCCAAATATCAAATAAAAAAGTATGGTTCCCATTTGAAATTTCAAAGTTGGGACCTTTTTCAAATTTTCACTTTTCATGGCCTGAAAAAAGTTATTAAGCCGATTCCAGGCTTTTTAGACACCCTGTATATACCTAGATGGTGTTGTTCTTACGGGCTTCTTCCCACGTTGTCTGCTCTGGTTGGTTCTTAAAAAGACGAATTTTCGCCTCGATGGCATCAGCCATCATAAAGTGATCCATGCTCGACTTCTGGTGATTTTAACCGAAATGATATCTTGGTTGTTCTCCGGTAGTATTTGTAATTTGATTTTCCGATTCGACTATTTTATTTCCCTTCTCCTTTGGCTTTTCCTATCTAATTGTTTGGGCGTTATACCGTGTGGTAGTTGGTGCGTATTTCTTTAGAAGCAGCTTCCAGGTACTGGGTAACCTTTGTTCATCGTCCCGAAATATTCGGAGTGTTTTATTTTGGATGTTGACTAACATCTTGAAATTATCGAAAACTATTTAGTGTGCTGCCTCCTGCACCGGGCCGGTGAAGAGGTTGCCCGTCCAGTACCGCGTTACTGTTCTTCTTTGTGTACGTTGATGTGTCGGTTGGTTTGCCCTATGTAGCTTTTTGCGCACTCTTCACATGGTACTTCATATACTCCGTGCTTCTCGAGTGGAATTTGCGTCTTCGGGTTCTGGATCATGTTGCCGACCTTCCTGTTGGTGGTAAAGATGCTCTAAATGTTGTTTCTTCAGGAGATTTCCTATCTTGTCTGTCACACCGCTCACGTATGGTAAACATATCTTGGCTAGACTGCTCCGTGTGTTCTTGTTCTTCCTGGAGAAGATGCGAAGTGCAGTCTTGATGTTATTTTGTTATTTGTTTCTTGTCCGACTGCGCGCTTCGATCTAGTTGTGTCTTATAAACCAAAACATCTAGGAAGGGTTTTTTGTTTTCTTTTACCGCTTCCATTGTGAATTTGATCCTATGATGGCTCACTACGGCGATAGTGGAGATTCCATCGGTGCTCCTTCCGTTTGTTTGTATCGTTGGTCCCTGTAGATGAAGTACGTATTGTTGAGGCAATGTTCCACCCGATTCAATATATCGTTTGTTGGTTGACATTTTTGTTGGATGGCCTCCTGTACTTCTTTGATGGGGATACTTGTGATTAAGTAGTAGATCTCCAGGTTCCGCAGTGTACCTCTTCAGCACCTCGATGAAATCGCTGACGTTCTTTATGTTGAACTCGGCTTCTGTTGTATGTGGTTGGAGTTTCTTTGCTAGGTATCTCGTTAATTCTTGTAGTGGTGATCCAAAGGAACTAACGACAGGTCGAAGAGGTACTTTGGAACACTTTGAGGATTTCTCTCTCGGAATTATTTGTCGTCGAATCTCCTCTGCTATTCTGCTATTATCCAGGTACGTTGTCGGATTTGTCGTCTTGTTCGGACTTGTCAATTATCGTGGTAACATTCCTTTGTCGGCCGGTAATACCATTACTTGGGTGTTGTACTTCAGTTCGCGTAATGCTCGTTGTTCTTCAGTTAGTGTATTGCTCGTAATGGAGGACATGGTGCCTTTTAAGTATCAACCAGAGCAGACAACGTGGGAAAAAAATCGGAAGACACCATACTCAACGCCCGCGCAAACCTAAAAACCGAAATACACACACACACACACACACACACACACACACACACACACACACACACACACACACATATATATATATATATATATATATATATATATATATACTTAGTTTGAGATTTCCGTCTCACATTTGTTGCTGTTGTCTCCGGTCAGTACAAAAACGACGTTTCGGAAAAGTCCCCAAATGTCATCTTCGGGTTCTCTCCAACTCTTTGGGTCGGCCCCGTGTTACCCGAATTATCCTGCTGAGCGGTTTCCGCTTTATATCTGGTGTTGTATACTTTCACCACTTTCCCATTTTCCGTTTACTCCGTATTGTTTTCTTTTCTTCCTGTTGTAAATGCTGTTAGTATAGGTGATCCTTGCGATGGTAAGGGTTTCCTTGTGTGGCGATGTTTGGCGATTATTAACTTCCGCGTATTTCGCAATCTTTGAGAATCGTCTCGTGTTTTGAGGTTGCGCGATGCACATTTAGGTGAAGACTAATCGTGAACGGCTTTGTTAAACGTTTTAAATAAACAGAGGGTGGTTTAATAAACTTGCGATTATTATGGGTGGCAATGGGGTGCGAAGTTGTTGTGCTTAATTGAATTAGTAAATATTGCTTCAAGAAACTGTGTAAAGCTCTGACGACGACAAAAGTGCATAATGCCTCATGTCGTATATTTGAATTGAAAAGCAGGTAGCGAATTTATTAGAAACCTTCTCCCAAACTTCTCACCTTTTTAAATATAAAATTAAGACTATTCACCATTTAAATTGTGTATAAGGTAAGCACCCATATAAAGACCTTACAATGTTTCCATTTATTCAATAGTTACGCTGATCCCGCTACCCTTACCAGTAGACCGAAGTAGGATAATGGAAACACAATCAGAAATGAATCAAGCGAATCCTACTTCCAATGTGTTGCTCAGGAGATCAGCAACAAAAATTGAAAAATTCATTTCTCGGCAGTATATCGTTGCTGGGGTAAAATAGGAATGAAGATAAAGTAGACTCATAGCAACATAACTAGATAAGGATTTGGACGATCTTATTTCTAGTGTGTTGCTGAGAAGTCGGCAACAAAAATTGAAACATTTATACCTAGCCACGGAGCGGAGTGTTACTGACATGAAATAAAAAGCAGGATAAAATACAAACAAAGCAACAGAAGCACGTAAGGATTTCGATAACCCTGATTGCCAAGAAGAAAATCAGCACCACAAATTTAAAAATTCATATCTCGGGAAGAAGTCTTGCGGAGGTGGAATAAGAAGCAGGGCTCGTGTTGCTAAGGATAAAGTAAACATATAGCAACACAAGCAGGTAACGGTTTGGACAAATCTGCTTTCAATGTGTTGCTGAGAAAGAACTCAGTAGCAATAATTGAAAATTCATCTCAGGGAGGAGTGACGTTGCCGAGGTCGAATAAGAAGCAGGACGAAGGATTATACCAGCACAAGCAGATAGGGTTAGAGCCAATCCTGCTTCCAAAGAGTTGCCAACTTCGTTGGTCTTAATACGTATAGGGAAACCTTAAGAAGTTTTTTTTAAATAGGGCAATTTCTTATATTATTAATTTTATTAAATACATAAATAAAAAGTTTACATCGAGTAGGATTTGAACCTACGACATCTACTTTGCTAGAGTAGCGCTCTAACCAACTGAGTTACCGAGATACAAGCTCTAATGGATGTAAATTTTGTCTTTATGTATGTAGAACTAATGTAAATTGTAAATATAATGAGATTTCTGAGACCCTAAATTATAAATAAACCCGTATTCAAAAAGGTTAATAAAGACTTATTAGTAGCATCTAGAAAACTTGATCAACATTTATTATTTCAAAATATCATAAAAAACTGTTTAAAACGTAGAAGTTATAATGCAAACAATTAAAATAAACCGCAACGACTCAAATTAGGAAAATGTGGTTTAAATTACTAAACAAGTATTGATTAACGTTGAAACTGTTTACCGAAAAAACAAAGCGTTCTAACAATTAATATTTTCACCAATATTTCCGTAATATTGTTGTCTCAAACGGAAATGTCATTTGATAACCTTATTTAAACTCAAACTATGCATGTCTATTCTTTACACAATCTGTATTGTTCTAGATACATGGCAAGATTAAAACGTATAATTTTCCAAAATTACTGCAAATGAACAACTTTTAATACAAATGCTTCTTAGATTTGTACCGGATACTCAAAACTGATTTAAACATTTTGAGAAAGTTTTTTTATACCCAAGACCAAACCTTATCAATGCATTTTCCTGAGTTGATTGCGTTATCCTTGAATTCAGGAAGACTAATTAGTATCGTATGCTTAAAAAAACTGAAAATATAGTTTAATTTAAGGAAGTATTTAAGTAAACAAAACGAACGGCTTAATTTTTAATACATTTTTTCAAGAATTAGAGACAAAAAAGAAAGGCCATTCAAGTCAAGCGATTTTTTCTCTCTCGCAATTTAAAAAGACACCAACAAGATTGGTGTATAAATCTAGATTTTAAACAACATTCGGCCCAAATGCCGACAAACAGACATGAATCACAGAATTTCGCTCTTGGTAGTCTAGAGAATCCATATTGCGGCGTCCATAACGAGATGGTGTACCAACATACTAGGTGTTTCAAAAAACGTTCCGCTAATTTCTAGGGCAAATAGAATAGTTTGGTTAATAAACATGTGTCAGAAAAAGCCTCCCCTAAAGAAGATACCGCCCTGTAGTGGTGGCCCCAAAAATCCTTTTTTTTTATTATCTCTGAAACGGTTTAAGATACCTAAATGAAATTTAGATCACAAATACCTTTAATTCGGTCATAAAGGATAGTGTTGACAAATTTTTAATATTTTGTGCAGGAACGTCGCTTAAGGGGCGCCACTTAGTTTGCCCACAAACTTTTTTTTATGGGGATATTTTTTGAGCAAAAATAATATTTTTTAAACAATTTGCCACAAAAAAGGTACTCTTTGTTGAAAGTCAGAAAAATTACTGGTTTTGGGGTTATTTGAGGTTTTAACATGTTTTACCTAAAATAAGAAAATAAAAGAAATATTTAGTTAATTTGATTTACTTAAATTAAGTAGGCTTAAACTGCAGACTCGCGATTTTTTTTTTGTTTGACAGATTCTTTTGACACATTGTTGTTGATAGTTTTGGTATGTTTAACAAGTAATAACGCTTTTAAAAACTTTGAAAATAAATAATGTACACTAATAGTGACTATACCGATATGTTGTTAACATTAGGGGAATGTGATAGAAATGCTAAAGCAGCGAAAAGAAGATATGCGGAAAAATTTCCAAGAAGAAACGTTACGGATTCAAAAACATTTTTGAATTTAGTGAGGCGGTGGCGTGAGACTGGAACCTTTAAACCAATAGAGGTAAATGCTGGTAGACTACGAGTGGCAAGAATTCCTCAAACAGAAGAAAATATCCTACGATAAGCGTAAGAAATGTGGCAAGGGCATGTAACGCAAGTGTTTCTAATATACATCTTGTACTAAAAAAACAATTATTGCTCCCGTTTCACTACAGGCAAGTACAAGAAAGAAAGAGACAGAACCCTCATTTTTTACAAAATATTCTTTTCACCGGTGAATGAACTTTTACTAGACAACGCATGCTTAATAATCATAACAGTCACTTCTCGGCAGAGGAAAACCCAAAAATTAAATGTGTAACGCATTATCAAAATAATTTTAAGTTGAATATATGGGTTACTTCAATAAGCAACCGCCTCGTTGCATACCATATTTTTTATGGAAATTTAAATGGTGATGTTTACTATGAATTTTTGGATAATCCTTTATTTCCGCTATTGATCTACGACGAAATATGATTTTTATGCATGACGGTGCTCCACCTCGTTTCAGTAGACAAGCTAGAAGATGACTCAACGAATATTTTCCAAATCTTTGGTTGGTCGAGGTGCTAATGCTCTTATCCAATGGTCACCAAGGTCCCTTGATCTAAATCACTTGGATTTTGATGTGTGGAGTTTAGTTAAAGAAAAAGTATATTCAAGCAAAATAAATTTCATCACAGAACCTCAAGCGAGAGTTGAAAATAATTTAAGAATGTTAATTCAAGAACCACGGCCACTCCAAAGGATTATGTTTTCACTAGAAAAACGTTTACGATTATGTATTCGTGAAAATGGTAGGCATTTTGAACATTTCATACTTGTTTCTGAACCAATCATTATTCCTTGAGGTAGTTCGTTCTCGCGCATGAACATTATTAATTGTTTCATTTTAAAACAATGCATTAATTAGGTCAGCATTACTTGCTAAAACCTCAAATAACTCCTAAACCAGTAATTTTTTTGACTTTCAACAAGATAATCTTTTTTTGTGGCAATTTATTTAAAAAATACTATCTTTGCCCAAAAAATTAAAAATATCTCCATAAAAAAAAGTTTGGGGGCAAAATAAGTGCGGCGCTCCTATACAAAATACTAAAAATTTGTCAACACTATCTTTTATTACCTAATCAAAGGTATTTGTGGTCTAAATTTCATCTTGGTATCTTAAACCGTTTTAGAGGTAATAAAAAACAGGATTTTTGGGGCCGCTTTTACATGGCCGTATCTTCTTAAGGAGGCATTTTCGGACACATGTTTATTAACCAAACTAACGTTATTATTTAATATTCTATTTACCCTAGAAATTAGCGGAACGTTTTTTAAATACCCTGTATATTTAGAGCAAAAATTTAGCCCAAATTCTAACCAACACTCATGACATTTAGCTCTTGGTCATCGATGCAATCCATTTTCCCGCGACCTCAACAAAATTGCTGTATAAATATATTATGAGCAAGGTTCAGCCTAAACAGGTGGTGAACATAATTCAGCTCTTGATCATAGAGGAAATCCAGTTTCCAGCGTCCACAACAATGTTGGTGTATCCACATAGTTTTTAAACCAAGATCGACCCAAATCCTGCCGACCAAACACTCATGGTGCACATAGTTCAGCTCTCGGTCATCGAGGAAGCCCAGTTTGCAGCGTCCACAACGATGTTGGTGTATCAACGCAGTTTTTGAACCAAGATCGACCCAAATCCTGACGAACACTTACTCAGGGATTTCATTTATCCGCGTCCCCAGGAAATTTAGTGGGTAAAGATAGATGTTGGGCAACATTATTATCTCTCGCTGCTCCACTATACTAATTTTGGAAAAAGTATTTTGCATAGCTAGAAAAAAGCAAAGTCGAAAGGTCGGCTAGGAGTCGAGTTAATATTTTTTAGAAAATGGTTTAGAACATACTCAGAGTGAGAAACAACAAAAGAATATTTTGTAAGTGTTTTGGAACAGACATAGTAGGGAAGCAAAAGCATTTGCTCTTTTCAGTAACTATGCACCGCACAGCCTTACGTTTTAAGTTCTTTTTTAGTTTTTTTTTCCAAATACTTTAGTACATAGTCAAAGGAAGGAATTATCTTACAAAAATAAGCAGAGTACCGACTAACCGTAATGGAAATGGGCAGGTTCGATATACGGCGTAAAATGGCGGAAATTTGACATCAAACACATTGAGTGTGTACGCGTGCGAGGGTGAACGTATGTGCGTGAGTGTGTATATGCGTGCGCAGGCGTGCACGCGTGTTGTGTGCGTATGTGTGTGTTTCTATATACAGTTTCTTAACATAAAGCAAACTAAGTCTAAAGATTAATTAAATAGGATTGAAAATGCTTAAATTGGATTATCGGTATTTTATAGAAACGGGCGTTTTGGAATTTTTTTAAGTTAACATCTACATGACTATTAACGTCTATCTGACATGTTTTAAACGTCGATTTGGCATAGATCATTGTTTTTGTTTTTACAGTTTTCATTATGAACGTATTAAAAAAGGTGGTGCATAATTATTCCAAAAAAATTATTAAAATTATTTCATTTCTTTTAAGTTCCACTTTGTAGGTTGGAAGATCGAGTGTTGTTCCACGCCCGATATTTTTGAAAATGATTTGTAAAAATATAATTCTGAATGGAGTATATTTAAAACACTAGCAAATGTACTCCCACTAAACAATAGATACGAATTTTGAAACACGAATTTGCTGTTCCCTATCTTAAAATAAAACAGGCGTAATGATCTGTGCGTAATATGGAAATTATTTACTCTCAAATACTCTTTGAAATACTATCATTAATATATTAAACTTCTGTAAGTATGATTCACCTTAGTTCGTGTTGAGAATAGACGGTGACTAGATAAACAGTAACAGTAAGTAAGATCGGTATTGCATATACAATTCACTAAAATAAAAGCAATTAAATTTTCATCTAAAAGAAATCTAAACTCAAACCAACATTCACAAGTATAGCCAAAAGCACCAAAAGAATTGTTGGCTGGACGTAAAATAATTACACTTAAATTGGCTTTTCGCTTTAATTAAGCCTCAAAATAAAATTGTTGGAGAAGGTTCAATACAATTCAAACAAAAGAATGAATTGAAGAATTAACTCAATTAAAACAAGTTTTCGATATCAATATAAATGTGCCGTAACTTCTGCAACGAAGCAACACAAAACAAGAAAATCTTAATTAAGTTTTTCCCCACTAGTAGTCTTAACTTACTAACAAAAAAGTAATGATTAGAATTGATTCTCCTAATAAATCGGTATTGATTTCTATCACATAAAGTGACTATTTTAAATAAACCTCAAAATAAAATTGTTGGAGAAGGTATACTACAACCCAAATAAAAGAAAGAGTAGAATGATTAACTGTTAAAGCAAGTTTTCAGTATCAATATAAATGTGCATCGACTTCCGTAATGAAGCAACACAAAACAACAAAATATCTTGATTAAGTTGTTCCCTAATAATAAATTCTTAATCTATAAACACAAAAAAAGGTAGTGATTCAAATTGATTGTTCTTATAGTCTAAAAAATCTAATAAAGTACTAATGATTTGTAATACCTAAATTGATAATTTATTTAAAATAAACTTCAAACTAAAATTGTTTGAGAAAGTGCACTACAGTCCAAATAATGGAATGAGTTGAATGATTTAAATAAGTTTTTAATCGTAATTATACATTGACTCCCCAATGAAGAAGCACCGAATAAATGATCATAATTAAATTGTCCATTCTAAATATTATTCTACTCCCTTAAACTAAAATCACAAAAACACGTAATGACTAGAATTGCTTGTCCTTATAGCCTAATCAAAATTACAATACTAGCGCACCCTTTCTAGGATAATCAATCTTTCACTAAACAACGATATCTTATGTTTCCTAATCCTTTTAAACGACGTTGAACACCTTTAAGTAATCCTTGGATCAGTACACACTCGCACCCATTAACACGCCTCAAACGCCAGGCCAGGCAGTTCGTTTACTGGATGCCTGCTTAAACGTTTGCCACAGAATATTTTAATTCATTCTGTGTCTAAATTCTTAATCGTCTATACACTAAGTTTGCTTTCTGCCGTTAACAAACGAACCCATATTTACATTTACATCAGCATTAATAATACTTAATGCAGACCGAATTTTTTTACAATATCCAAATCTTTTGCTTAGTTAAAAAGCATCACTTAGAAGTTGTTTACTACTAAATTTTAGAATGTACATTGGTACAACTCGTTATGCATTCTTTTTGAAACAGCACGCCATTGCTTCAACCAAAAGTTGGCTGACAATCTCCCAAACGCCGTATATCCCAACCTTTTTAGAGATACTCTCGTCAATCTTGAACATGTTACCAAATATGCCGCTAAATCAAAATCAGCCACTTTTAAAGGATTTAAATGTTATATGACTTTGCCGAGCAGAAAATCTGAAACGGAACCAACACAAGTGATACTTCTAAATCTAGGCCAAGTTAAAATTTTGACATTCTGTCATTGTTTCATGGCCTTGAATAATACGTAAAATATTGATTTTACATTACTTCCCACCTATATGTATAAACCATATCCGAAATACTTAAACCATACCTTATCCGGCCTTTCAAAACATTATTCGATTATGCGCTACTCTTTTAGGTTAATTTTTTAATGAATTCCTTTATATACAGTAGTCACACGGCTTTTCCAGTGCCGTTCTTGCGGGCCTAAATATGCACCAAAAACTCGAAACAAAAATTCTGTAACTACTCAAATGTCCATCTTAAATCCATATACTATTATTTTCTAACATTAAACAATATCTTAACACATTCCCGTGGCGTAACATTTTCACCTAACTTATACGTTAGTCTGGAAAAGTAAGGGAAAAAATTCACCCGTACAAATACATCCATTTTAACGGCGAAATTTTATGTAACAAACTCACACACAATGTAACGCTTAATACATTCCGTGCGTCAAAATATTCTCGCAGTTTTTGTAGCTTAATGTGTAGTAAACTCAATGCAAATAAACCACATTTTGATATTTCAAGCCGTTTAGGGGTACTAACAGGGACGGATAGACGGACAAAGAGATGCAGCTTCCATGTTCCGCCATTAAGGTATTTCACCATCTGGTCTCCCTGTCTTTTTGGCTTAAGCCCGAAATTGCCATATTTCCTTTTCACCTTATATTTTTGCATTCCAGTGCCTTTTTTTGCTTTGTCGCCATCATATATTTATGTTTCGCCCCCTTATTTCCGTGTTCCATCATCTTGCTTGCGTTCCTTTTTGATTTTCTGCTGTATTGTTTCTGTGTTCTGCCATCTTGTTTTATGTGCCTGTTTGGCTTTCCAGCATCTTGTTCCCGTATCTAAGGTCCTTGCGACAGAAGCTGGTTTAAACATTTTAAGATAAGGTTCTTTTGGCATATATCTAAAAACGGGCTTCAACATCCTGCCAACGCCCTTTCAATAAGATATAGTGGTATCTCACTTTTTTTGGATTAGAAGTAAACGCTCTCTTGAAGGATAATTACAAGTTAGCAAACAGTTTGCATGGTTCCATTTCTAACTGGAGCTCCACCAGAGCCCTAGCTATAACAGCTCAGGGTTCACTAGGCCCCATTTCCAACAGCTATCTTAAGGTATAATTAGAAGCACAGGACTTGCAACGTCAACAAAGTACGCGGGGTTGTAGTTTAAACTAGAATTGCCAACTTGTAGGTTAATATAGTTTGAAACGCCGCATAGCGGTATAATTTAAAACAAATGACAACTGTGTCTCTAAAGTTTTTTTTGCATTCGATAACGAATACTGTTACTTTACTTGTATATACTAAATCATTGAAAATTTCGACCAAATATAATATTCTTCAATTTGTTATTTAAATTATAAAATTTAAAATATAGTATTTGCATTAAAACTTGTTAGGGTCACTGGTCGTACCGTAGCCAGAAAGAGAATCTATACCGGTCTTATCGGTATCTGTTGGGAAGTGTCAACCGATAGTTTAAATTTACACGCTCGCAAAAGTGGTGGCTAATCCTATTCTTCCTTCTGGTTGAGGGCCATCCAAAACTCGACCGCAGCGGCTCCGATTTTAGTTTAATTGAAACAAAGTGATTTTGCTCTACATACTGTCGTACATTGATTTACCGCACGCTTTATAATAATGTTGAAATATCTACATGGAAGAACATTTTGTATTTTATGTTAAATTCTATTGACGAATATTATGCTTTGCGCGTTATTAATGTAGGGTAAATTAGATTACCATGCTATGATCAATGCTGTAGTAACTTTGCTTTAAGTGTTTACATATTGCATCCATGTTAGTAAGTACTATTATCAAATTTTAATTGAGATCATTTCGGCTTTACGTTGTTATATGGGGTGGTTCTAGTGCCGTATTTTTTTTCGTCCCTCTCACACTACTCACTTTGTTATTTTTTGAATATTGAAATGATCTTAAATTAATTAGTAAAGTGAAGTATTTTTGGCTATTGATTTTATAAAGCCTTAATACTTCGGATTAGAATTTGTCGTATTGAATTTAAAATGGCTTTCTTTGTTACAACTAATTTAATTGAAATCGTAAATATCATACAAATTTTCCAAACGTTTAAAAATTAAAAACGCAATTTGTTGTTAAGTGAAATTACAATCGTCTGGAGAATTATGAGGTATAAATTCTAAGTTGTTTTTCATATCAAATTTCTGTTAACATCCATTGAGGCACATTTGAGAAAGGGCGTCAGGAATCTTTCGATATAAAGTATACCAATTCGTGTTTGGTTAAGAATTATCTTTACTACAATTTGACTTAAGTAAAGTTAAGTACGTATGTACCGAAAGTGAGTTAATTCCGTTGGTGAGTAAAAATTGTTTGAACAGTTTGTGAAAAAAATATAACGCCATAGGAGTCTGAATTTGGTTGTCTGGGAGTGAGGCACGAAGACGGACGCGTGAAGTTTGATTGTGCGATACTGGACCTGGTGGATACGAATGTTTCGCGAGAGTGGTTTGATTACTCAAACACCTGCGGGTGGATATTTTAGTGATTCAACTCCCAGAGATAATATCGATTTATCGGACCTTTGGGTTAATTAAGGAGGTTCACAAAAACGTATTATTTTTACCCAAGTGCACCCTATTGTTGAACTAATTAACGCTTTTATACGGATTGACATTAGCGAGTAACAAATGTTGTGGAAGCACACCAATTTTCGTGTCTAATAACAGCCCCTTAACAGACACTCACTGTACATAAAACTTGTAAATACATATGCTAACCATATTAATACGTGTAAATAAAACCACCTAGTTATAATAAGAACTCAGGTCTCAGGTGCAAAAGCTAAGGTCACCAGGACTCTAAATTATAAATTAATAATGTCGTTAAGCAACTATTCAAGAACGTAACGGCCGTAATTTCGCCAATGGGAATTGCTGCTACTACTGCTACCGATTAAGGAGTTTCAAACGAAAACATCACCGAGAGGATGATCACATCCAGGTGTCCTTTGCTGTACTCGGAGGAAGGAAGTTCAGTGAATATTTCCAGAAGGCAATCTATCATTGTATACTTACTGTGTGCGTTTTTTTTTTGTAATTGACATATTGAAATGAACGTAGTTATTTGGTTTTGAGTGTTTTAATCTATTAACGTTTATGGGTGTCGAATATACATATATATATATATATATATATATATATATATATATATATATATATATATATATATATAATATAAATTTGATTTATACTAAACGTCCAAAGGAACAAAATTGATTTCCGTAATTGATCTGAAGTTTAAGAATTATTTTAAAGACTAGAGGACATAATCTGCAGGTTAGTTACGATTAAGTGTGGATATTTGATTCCACAATTACAATTTTAAGTTAACTGGTGTATACACTGATGAAGTGAAGATTGTACATATTGTTTGTATTTTATGTAATAGAGGGTTGGCTAATTGAATTTTTGAACTTTATTTGTGAAACTTTTCCCGAACAGTTAAAACACTTTAGCCGAAGTGAGTGATTTTTTTCTTTCTTTAAAATTCAAGTAAAAAGATAGTTTAAGACAAAGTTAATTTTATTTGTCTTTGGTTTGTTATGAAAGTGACCTATTGGCAAATTCAGTATCTGAAGTGATTCACTTATTAACAAAGTAAAGAAGGCCGCTGACGCCAACAGCTGTTTTACTTACACGCTTCCGTATTGCCCGAAGATTTGTTTTACAGCTAGAATTCCCGGACCACCACAAACGTGCACCTGGAGGAAAGTTCGCGTCCCGGTAAGTGAGTATTTGTCTGTTTGGCTAATTTAACTACGTGTGTTCAGGTGTATATTCCCGAATTGTTTTAATAACAGTCTGGCGCCCTTTACAAGACTATCAATATTGCATGACTTCCCGATTTGCGATTTTTGATAGTACGAAAAGTCACCCTAACTATTTAAATTCCGAACCACGCTCACGGTCCAATTTTCCCACCGAGCTAGCCGGTAACCTATTAATTATCTGTTACCTTCCGTGTTAATACCGTTTTCACCTGTAACAACGTGTTATCTTTATGCAATATAGAGCTCTAACTCTATCTGAATGCTATAAAATTACAATTTTAATGGTAGTTATATTTTACTCTGTATATAACTATATGTTCTATTTTCTAAATTCAATTAATGTAGGTACTAGGTTTGATCGGTATAAATTTTTATTCCGAACTTAAATGCTAGATGAGTTGCACATCGCACAGTACAGGTTGCAAAAAAGCAGAACTTTGGGCTCACATACATCTGTCCATCGTCAGTTGTTGACTAGTATTCCTCAAGTGATTAAAGAGGCAATTTTAACTTTGATTAAACTTGCATTACTACTAAGAGTTAATTCAAATAAGTCCACTTTTTAAAGCTCTTTTAATACCGCACTAAAATGTTATGTAATTAAACTACTGCGGTTATTCAGTCTGACGCAAATAATTAGTCTTAATATACCGTATGCCCATTTAATACGGCCTCGGTCAAATAATGCTTTGTTATTACAGTTGAAAAATCCACTTCACAATAGTGCGTATATTTTCAAATTAACTATATGTATACAGGGTATTACGAAAATACAGGAAACACTAAATTTGTAATTATACGGTACACTCTGTATATTATTGTACTGTTGAATTCTGTCCACTTTTTCTATCCTCACAATACACTTGACTAAGATGCTGAAACTAGTTGTACCCCTTTAAGATATACCGAAGAGGTGATTCATATAAAATACAGAAAACAGGGGGTGAAAGTCTGATGTAGAAAGCAGATAACAAGAATAAGGGTTAAAAAGTGCACAGCAAAAACCGATGTCATACAAAGCAATTAAGTTGAAAAATCCAGTGCTATTAATAATTGGAATAAAATGTAGAACGTGTTACATTCCGCCTCATTGCTTCCTTCAAAAGTTTATTTTTACGATAATTATACCTAAAATATGACCTTAAAATTTTTAAGTTGGTACCGTTCACTTAGAAAGGTATTGCATTCATCCTTTCTTTGTTCCTAGCTTAGTGCGGACTATTGCCTGAATTTTTTTAATTTCTTTAACTCACTTCCGCCTGCTAAATTGTTTTATATCTATCAAGGATCCGATATTATTTTTGAATCATTGTAAAGCATTATTTTTTTCGTTCTTAAATTTTCACTTCCAGCGTCATCTTCTGGTATTCAGCTATTTTGTGATTTTAACGTCTGTTAGACCTTACTTTTTAAAAGAAAACAATCTAATGAAGAGATGCGCAAATATCTTCCTTGAGATGATTAACTTTTAACTTAAATATTTACAAGTTTTTTTTTTAATTCCAATATTTAAGTAAAATATTGGCTGCTTTATTTACCAAACTTGAGTGTAAACATTTCACAATGTTAACTGAAGATAATTTGGATGGTATATTTAGAATTACATGAGTTCCAAATTTAATTTGAACACCTCGGTTGGAGACCCTATTTTAATTCGAAGATGAAAATGTCCAATTACTCGACATGGATGGCAATATTTTATTGCATTCATTGCCAGGGGGAATTTGTCGTTTACATGTGTTTTAGTTGAAAATTGAAGAAACGCCATCTGGAGATTATAAGTGTTAATTTACCTGCATTTTAACGAGCTGGTGGGCCAGTGGTAACACGACCTGCTTAGCATTCGGGAGGGAACGGGTTCGATTCCCGTTACCATCTACTCTGTACGCGGTTTTTTCAAGGGGTTTCCTTATACGCATATAGCGGCATGATTACTGCGTATAAGCACATCATGTGCGGCTGTTTAGGTGAATACTGGGGTAGTATCTTCCCCTCAAACCCCTAACTCAGTTCCTTCTGATCCTATCCTAGCTGCACCTATCCTATCCCTAATCCCACCATGTATACATACTTAATGTTTGGAATACCAAGTAAAGCAGCAGGAGAGGCAATGAAATACGTTGCTTTTTTCTTTTTTCCTTGTTTACTTATTTCAAATCAAGGTTTTCAACAACCAGCCCGTATTTTTTTAACAAATAATACATTTTTGGAAAGGAAATTTCCTAACACAAAATGTTTGGTTCTGACTGGAAATTTACGTACACTGCTTATCAGAGCCTACCAAATTGGAAAAATAATGAAAATTTAATTTTTTCACGGATATTTAGGGTTATTTACAAGTGGTCAAATTCCACAAAAACTACTACTTTTCATAAGCTTTAAAAAAGCCATCAATGGTCCTTTCAGGTTGTTCCGTTCAATTCCTTCAAAGGATTAAAAAACGAAAAGGCGAATTTTTATTAAAATCAGTTGTATCAGTATCATTACGTTTGTGTACTTTATCTTATCTCTATATTTTATTTCACTGAACCATGCATACGTACTACAAATCAATTTTGCACGTGGCTGTTATTGGAATTATCATTTCACATTCGTTTGTAACGGTGTTCACATTTATCTTCTTCCAAAAAGTATGCCTCGTTTTACAAATAGGGAACATGCAGATAAGATTTCATTTATGTTTTGTGTAATGGTAATTCTCGGAGGGCGAAGAAGGAGTAGCGTATGAACTACCCAGATCTCCCTGCACCCAGTGGCGGTGTATTTCCCAGAGTTTACCAAAAACTCGTGGAGACTGGTTCGTTTAATGGGAAGAGGCCAGAACGTTGATGTGGAAGAGTTCATACTGGACCGGGTGGAACAAGATCCAACGGTTAGTTTACGTCAAGATGGAAGAGAAGCAGGTGTGTCACACACGAAGGTATTGGATGTTTTATGCAAAAACAATCTGCGTGTCTACCACTTCATTTGCGTGCAGGCATTAGAACCAAATGACTTTCAACCGTAGGTCGACTTTTGCCGATGACTGTTGATGCAAGACATCGAGCACCACCACTTTGAAGAAAAATATTGTGGACTGATGAGTGCGTTTTCACTAGGGATGGTGTTTTAAATTTGCACAATATTAATGTTTACCGTGCAAGATCTTTGCAGAGGCGATTCAGTTTAAATGTTTGGGCTGGAGTGATCTGGGACCGCTTTATTGGTCCCTACATCTTTCCAAGAAATATAAACGGGGAAGTTTATTTGCATTTTCTACAGCATGATCTTCCAAGTCTACTTGATGACGTTCCTGAAGAACAACAAGATTATATAATTTTTTAGCACGATGGAGCTCCTGCCTATTATACAAACGCATTTCGTGAGTTTTGCAACGAGCAATATCCCGTTTAGATTAGTAGCGGCGATCCAATTCCTTGGCCACCAAGATCCCTGTACTTCACCCAGATGGATCTTTGGGTGTGGGGTTTTCTGAAACAAGAGGTATATCGCACAGAAGATGCCACACTGGAATCATTAAGAAATATGCTTGATAATGCTATTCAGAATCCATGAGGCATCAGTTTTTCAGGTAAGAATGATTTTAATACAAAATTCATCATATATTCATCGTATTCTGATTGTTTCATCGTTTTTTAACTGTAAAAATTGAATGGAACAATATAAACGGACTATTGGAGGCTTATTTCAAAGCTTGTGAAAGGTAGTTGGTTTTGTAGAATTTGACCACTTTTATCTCTCAAACTGGCTGTATAAATAAACCCTAAATGTCCGTAAAAAAATTAATTTGTTTTCATTATTTTTCAAACTTGGTAGCGCCTGGTAAGCAGCGTAAGTAAATACCCAGTCAGTCAGAACCAAACATTTTGTGTTAGGAAATTTTCCCATCAAATGGTATCGTAAGTTCGCAAAACTGTAGATGGTGGGCAGATGAAAACCTTAACTTTAAAATCGAATATCGGGATCAATATTCGTTTAAAATCAACGTTTTTTGTGGAATTTTAAATGATGAAATTGTGGGGCCAGTATTTTTTAGAGAAAATTTAAATTCTGCGAGATATTTAAATATGCTTCAGACATATTTATCAAATTTGGATAATCTTCCTCTGAGAATCAGAATCAACATGTTTTTCCAACAAGATGGCGCATCTATTCAATCAACGGTGGCGGTAAAGTCGTGGCTGGACCTAACATCTCCTAATCGCTGGATAGGAAGATATTCCAACAATCCATGGCGTGCAAGATCACCCGATATCACCCCAATGGACTTTTTCTTATGGGGATATTTAAAGGAGAAAGTTTATAAACAGCCACCATTCAGAGATACTCAATATTTGGAACAATTAGAAATTATATTCGAACAGTAACCCCGCAAATGTTGAGAAATGTACATCAAGAAATGCACAAACGTACAATACTTTGCATAGCGAACGGTGGGAACCACATTGAATGATAATGGTATAGGTAACTTTTTTTCACACTTTTGTTTTATGTTTGTGTTCCATTATCAATCAATGTAGGTTATTTCAATATTTTGAATAAAACTTCTTTCTTGAAATTTGAAGATTCTTTTATTTATTATAACTCAACGTTTCAGAAAGGTACATAAAGTTATTTCAAAATGTTAAAATTTAAATGTTTTGACGTTCTCCATAATCCCCTCATATTTGCTAGGTATAATCTTGAAGGAATGTGTAGTTTTCCTCATTGGATACAAAAATTAAGATATTTTTAGGGATATTTGTGAATAACCTAATTTGCCACTCATGGGGCAAATAAAACTTATGCTTTTTAGCGTTTTGTTGTTCCATTAGAAAATAACTTACCTCCGAAATATTTCGTTTCCCGAAAAATACAGAGATGGTAGAAAAAACAAAGGAAAAACGTCGTAGACATTTTTTAGAGAAGCTGGCTAAAATTGCATATTTGACACAGTTTTTGAATTCTAAACAACTTTTTAAAATGACATTTTTGTGTATTTTGAAGAATAAGGGTACTTTACTCTTGAACCGCATTCACATTTTCGAATCTCCCTCGTATAAGAAACGAGATATTCAAATTTTTGCAAGTCCATTGTAGGTTTACGATCGTGCAGGCCACTTTTATCAAGAATAAAATTTTCTGAGAAATGAGCAATAAAAATATTTTCCATTTGTATCCAACTTGATGCCAGTCACTATATATATATATATATATATATATATATACGGGCTCAGGTATCTAATAATAGCACATTTGTGACTATCTGCTTCAGTTAAGTGTTAGCAATAAATTTGAATGATGTAATAAAAAAAATTATGGCTAGTTTAGCAAAATTTTATGATACATACTCCATCTGTTTGGGACTGATCCCTCCCAAATGATTGCGAATAATAAGAACTTTGTGGATGCTGTCTTCATAAATCTGCTTCAGTTTTATTTACATTAAATCAAGTTGTCTTTTAATTTGTATTGCGCATATAAAAAAAAACGGGATACAGAATATTCACTAAGTGTGAGTTGATCGTTTATGTTCATCATAACTTATTTGTGAAAATATTATTTATTTGAACTATAAAGAACTGTGGATAATTACACACAAATTATATTGAAATTATTATCCTACATGTTTCTAGAAAAATGTTATCATCAGACGGCCATAAGAAAATTTTATCACAATAGAGCCGAAACTTTAAGTTATTACATGAATTAAACCAACACATAAACTGGATTGGGCGAATGTGGTATAGAAGAAAACTATTATGATCGGCGTTATACCACTTTCTCTCTAGACCAGCATCCAATTATACCACTTTCCTTTGACACTCGATTTCAGAGTCTTATTTGATCTATAAAGAACTGTGGAAAATTACACAAGAAGGAATCGTTCTCCAATGAAATTGTTATCCTACATGTTTCGGGAAAAATGTCGTCATTAGACAGCCATAAGAAAATTTTATTAAAATAGAGGCGAAACCTTAAATAATACATAAATTGAATTAAACTAACACAAGTTGGATAATTAAAGAGGATAGGGCGAATGTGATATAGAAGGAAACTGGTGTAATCGGCGTTATACTGCTTTCTCTCGACTAATTTCCAATTATATCACTTTCTCCCGATACTCAATTTAAGAGTCTCTGTCTTGGAAAGTGGTATAATTCGAATTATATCAATTTCCTTCTCTACAAGTTTCCCTCTATACCAATTTCTCTCTGGACTAGTTAGTTTCCAATTATACCCACTAACTTCTCAAAATGTTATATTGCTGAGTGTGCCTCTTGGAAAAGTAGTATTATATATTTTATACGAGTTTCTCCTTTCACTAGTTTCCCTAAATATATGTTTTATACGAGTTTCCCTCTATATGATTTTCTCCTAATATTAACCGATAACTTATATTAGGTAATATGCCAATGTATGAAAGGTAGTATGCTAGAATGACAATGTATTATACTATCTGGTATAAAGAGAAAGAGCAGTAGAAAGGAAAAGTGGTATAGCACGAAACTGTTATACAGGGTGAAAGGGAAGTAACGTGCCAAATGAAACTGGGTGAAAATAGGCCTAATTTGTAACAAAAAAATTCAATTGGAGGCTTGTATCTTCATCGTGGTTGCAGATATGGTAGCTTTGTTTTTTTTTTAAGGATTTGGAACTTTGACTTTTTTAAATCAAGTTTCTCCTATTTGTCCTTGGAACCAAAAAGAAATTCTAACCTTGCGTCTGGGTCTCTTTCCTGAAGGGTAGGAATAAATTTGGGTTTGTATAGCATGAATTTATTTAATCGCATAATTCTTCTAACTGATCGCTCAGAAACATAGGTAATTTCTTGCCGCTGTGATAACGATGTTCTGGGATTCTCCACAGTAGATAGAATAACATTTATAACATTATCATCACTACCAGTTACATTTCTTCTGTGTTTTGTTTTATATTTATTTTCAACTGATCCATTTTGTATAAAATTTTTTTATTATTTTTGAAACTGTTGCATGACTAATATTTTTTTCTGTGTGTCTCGCATTCAAAATATCTGCAGTCTCACGAGAAGTATGATTATTATCACCATACATTAAAACAATCTCAACTTTTTCTTGGACACTTCGACGTACAGCCATTACAGTGAATAATTAGTTTTCAGACACCAGTGAAAATTAGACTAACAGCGATATCGTAAATGTCAAAATGATATTGGTGACTATTATCAATTTTTTTTCCAAAGCCTACTTTGCAAAATAAGGAATAATGAGTATTTCTGAGACATAGTGGTTGTAAATAAAGAAATCAATTTCTATTCATTTACGGACAAGGATTTATTGATAAAATTTAAGTGTTTTGATGTTCTCTATAACCCCCTCCCCCACACATTTATTAGGTATAATCTTGAACGAATATGTAGTTTACGCCATTGGATACAAACATTGAGGTATTTTTAGGGATAATTGTGAATAATAACCTAATTTGTTACTTATGGGGCAAATAAAACTTAAGCTTTTTAGCGTATTGTTGTTCCATCAGATAATAACTTACTTCCGAAATATTTTGTTTCCCGTAAAATACAGGGGTGGTAGAAAAAAAAAGGAAAAACGTAAATGTTTTTTTCAGCGAAGCTTGTATTTGACATATCTTTTCAATTCTAAACAACTTCTTCAAATGACAGTTTTGTGTATTTTGAAAAATAAGGGTACTTTACTCTTGAGCCGCATTCACATTTTTGAATCTCCCTGGTATAAAAACGAGATATTCAAATTTTTGCAAGTCCATTTAAAGTTTGCGATCAAGCAGACACTTTTATCAAAAATAAAATTTTCTGAGAAATGAACAATTTTTTCCATTTGTATCCAACTTTATGCCGGTCACTGTGTATATGTATATACTTTGCATTAGACTTATTGGTGGAACTACTGATATTTGAAAATGGAAAATTTGTACTTGAATATTTTTGGCCATGCTGAATTCAATGAAAATATTTGTAACTTTATAATACTTCCGGTTATACCGGAAGTAACCATCAACTTGCTTATTTTAAATAGAATGTGGTATATTTTGGTTGAAATTCGTATTCTACGTAAAATTCTGAACAAATGTTTATAAGGATAACATATCTCAAAAATGAGCGATTTTTGAGTTATTTTAAATCTTGTAATTTATTTCAAAAAACATCCTCGTATTATTTACGATATCTTATCTAATTGATAATCGTGTACTTTCATATTTTGACCAAACAATACCAATGAATGACGAAACATTGTGGATTGGAAATGACTTTGGTAATTTATACAGAGTGTTAAAAATCGAGCGACCAATTGTAATAAATTCAAACATTAAAAACTTGCTTAATTTAAATGGAACACCCTGTATTTTATGGTGCTATGAGATTTATTACTTTATTTTCTTTCGATTTATATTTACATTCCCTATACCTAAATCGAGTCATTTTCAAGAAAAGAATAACAATAAAAAACAATAACATAACATATCATAATTACAGAGGGTAATAATAATAATAATAATAATAATAATAATAATAATAATAATAATAATAATAATAATAATAATAACATAATACAAGAACAACATTTCAAAAATATTAATTACAACAAATGTTCAAAAGCATTTATGAATCCTTTTAATAATGTTTTGATTCGTAGATTTACTAAGTTTTTTAAGGATCGTAATCTTAAAAGCCTGTAATACTCGCTGTATCATATATTCCTTTGTTGTCATTGGTTCCGAGTATACTTCATTTTTAATATGTTCCCACATACACACATGTCTATGGGCGTGAGATCAGGGGATATTGCCGGCCAATGATGTGGTCTCCTGTTGGCTATCCACCTATCCTCAAAATGTTGGTACAGAAAATCAGCATTAATTTGTAAGTTGTGTGGCGGTGCCCCGTCCTGCTGATACCATACAAGACTTCTTTCTACGGCATCTAATTGTTTAACGATGGCAAAATAGTGCCCTGAAGGATGTTGTAATATCCGACACCGGTCAGATTTTCATCATAAATTTTAAGTCCGAAAATTCTGCCATCTTTTATGGCACAACAAGCATTAAACGACCAGCTCGTTTGAAAATAACGCTCTCTTGCTATGTGAGGGTTTTCGTCAAACCAAAAATGGGTATTATGTCGATTGAACATTCCATCGTCACACCAAATGATTCTTTGAGTAAAATTCTCATCTTCCTGGATTTTCAACAAGAACCATTCACAAAATTCAACGCGCTTAGGGAGGTCTTCTGGCAGCAAGTGATGAACAACATGATAACAGAAAGGTTTCCACTTATACGGTTTATGAATCCTATGAATTGTTCTTGTCGTTAATCGTAAGCTTATTTCGCAATCTCTAATAGAAGCATTTCGACATGCAGAAAATAACCCCAGCACATTTGTCACGTTAACACTTCATCATCAACTAATGGTTTAATTTTTGAAATTTTTGGACGGCATACTTCAAATTGCGACATGTTCTTTAAAAGTCTTGTGAGTGTATTTCGAGTTAGCCTCGGTTTTTCCGGGAATCTTTCTGTAAATACACGACATGTTCGGCTAGCAATTCTATGACACTCTCCGTGGATTAGGATCCAGGTTAGAAAATCATCAGTGGTATAATTTCTATGTGCCATTTTCAAAATAATTATGAACTTATTAGTACTTTGATAGTTCAAAATAGCTTGTCACAATAATTACACCGCTTTGACAGCAATAAAAAATTAATAAGGGTAACAATAAATTTCGACAGCCTACTTTTCACTTTATGACAAATGTTATTAGATTTGAGTATAAGATTTTATGTATTTAGTCAAAAAGATCGAAATATCTTGAAAATGGCTCGATTTAGGTATAGGAAATGTAAATATAAATCGCAAAGAAATAAAATAATAAATCTCATAGCACCATAAAATACAGGGTGTTCCATTTAATTAAGCAAGTTTTTAATGTTTGAATTTATTACAATTCGTCGCTCGATTTTCAACACCCTGTATAAATTATCAAAGTCATTTCCAATCCACAATGTTTCGTCATACATCGATATCATTTGGTCAAAATATGAAAGTAAACGATTATCAATTAGATAAGGTATCGTAAATAATAGGAGAATATGATTTTTGAAAAAAATTCACAAAATTTAAAATAATTAAAAAACCGCTCATTTTTGAGATATGTTATCCTTATACAAATTTGTTCATAATTTTATGTAGAATACGAATTTTAACCAAAATATGCCACATTCTATTTAAAATAAGCAATTTGATAGTTACTTCCGGTATAACCGGATGTGCCATAAAGTTACAAATATTTTCATTGAATTCAGCGTGGCCAAAACGTTTAAAGTACAAATTTTCAATTTTCAAATATCAGTAGTTTCACCAATAAGTCTAACGCAAGGTATTCGCGCCACACCCGTATATGAATACTACATACTCTAATTTCTCTCACATGATGGCGCTGATTCACACATTTAAAGGAATAATGCTCTTACCTTGTAAACATCTTGAAAAGACCTACTTAAAACCATAGTGTAAGGCAGTTATGAATATGTTAATAAAAAAGCACTACAAGGCACTATTATACCACATGTACCGGCTTCAACATAACCTTTAAACAGTTAGAAACTATCTCTACTAGATAACTAAAAAAAAAATTGGCATGTGCCCCAGACTTTTACGGCGCCATTTCATTATCGATTGTGTCGCTGTTATCAAGTTAGTAATATTTTCCAGAATCCCAGAAATTGCGAGACGTGAGATTCACTACTTCTACATAAGAGGGAGATGATTTATAATTATGGCTAATTGAATACGCGACAACAAGTCATTATTTGTCAGAGAAAGAGAGAGTGAGGGAAAAGTTTTTGTCTGCACAAACCTTGAAGCATAATGGATACTCAAATCGTTTAGAAAAGATTAAAAATTCCATAAAAGTTAACCTCCGTAAAAAGATGAAGGAATAAAGTATAAATATGGAGTAGATAGACATTTGTTATAAAGTACGTCATTATAGTGGTCATATAAAATAACGTAATAGCAGCGCCAAAACCGATGTAACTGACTTGCGGGTAAATCTCAATGAATGCGGACAAATCACGCGTTTCCTTGTTTGACAAGGACAACTTTTCGCGCGTAATTATCAATAAATTTTAGGGTGCCGTAAATCATTTGATAAGGTAATGCACATAAGTTTTGCATAAAGTGTATATCATTAAGAAACACGTGATAAATAACGATGAAAATATAAGGTGAGATTAATTACCCTTCAAGTATTACAAAATTTAACACCTATCTTTACAAATAATGTGAATATTAAATAAAAATAAGTAAAAAAAAACATTTTTAAAAAACGCTTTTTTTCCAAATGTACTACAAAGAATAATAGTAGGTTATGTCACATGTCTTTTGTGCTGAAGCTAGAGATTGACGTACTGACTGACTGAAAACTAGCTGAAGCACGAAAAGACCTTCTACTCCGAGTAACATATACTATTTTTTTTACTCCGAGTAACATATACTATTTTTTTTCAAGCGTAAGAATTAAATACAATTTAAAGATTTTATCTTATTTTATTTTGAAAGAGTGACATGTGAGGTTATGTCACATGTCTTTTGTGCTGAAGCTAGAGATTGACGTACTGACTGACTGAAAACTAGCTGAAGCACGAAAAGACCTTCTACTCCGAGTAACATATACTATTTTTTTTACTCCGAGTAACATATACTATTTTTTTTCAAGCGTAAGAATTAAATACAATTTAAAGATTTTATCTTATTTTATTTTGAAAGAGTGACAGTAAATGAACAATTTTCTATTTTGGAATTTTCAAATTTTAAAGCACCAGTAATTTCCATTTCTAATCCGTTATTTGCAGTATTTTTTACAATACAGGGTGTGGCGCGAAGAGTTTTGATTAAAAGTAATGGCGGATACAGTTATGTTAAAAATCTGAAATTACGAAGCTGTATGTTTTGGATGACGCTGAGTTCAAATATATTGTCCTGAATGTGGCACTTCCGGTAATACCGGAAGTATGCGTCAACTTTGTTATTTTAAATGGAACCTAATATTTTTTATTTTATTTTCGAATTCTACATGAAATAATAACCAATAAACAACAAGCGCTTGCCCGTTAACTCCATATATCCATCTCATTGATATTTCATACAGGGTGTTTTAAACTTAGCCGCCAACATGCACAATTTGAATCATTTATAAGTTGCTTACTTTAAATAGAACACCCTGTATTTTATTACATTTTCCGCTGTATTTTTTTAAGCCAATTCGTTTGGTATCAGTATTCCCTATACCTAAATCCAACCACTTTTGAGATATTTCATTATCTTTATTAAAACATAACAACACTTAATTATTTCAACATTAGTAAAGGATAGGCCATGATTTCCATTATTTACGGTGATATTTTGTTATTTTTCATAAGTTATTAATTCTGAAAAATATCCAATAGCCTGAAAGGATTATTAAGTATGGATATCATTAAAAACGTTGACTAGATATTTTGTATTAATTTAATTAGATAACTTACAAACAAAAATAACTAAATGTAATATTAAACAAATAAAGTTTTATAATAAGTGTTCAAAATTAGCACCATCTACTTCTAAACATTTATGAATCCTTTTCATTAAGTTATGTCTTGTAGTTCTGGAAATATGGTCGGGTGTTAGAGAATTAAAGGCAACTAAGACTCTCTGCATCAATCTTCCTTTGTCTTAACAGGTTTGGAAAATACCTTATTTTTAATGTAACCCCAAATACCAAAATCTAGAGGAGCCAAATCAGGAGAGCGTGCTGGCCAACGAAACGGACCCTGATTGGCAATCCATCTATCATCAAACATGTCGTAAAGATGCTGAGCAACAGGCCCAAAGTTATGAGGAGGTGCTCCATCTTGTTGATACCAAGCTGAAGCCGCCTCTCCATTTCTTAAAGTATGTAACTCCGGTCGTATGGCTTCACTTAATTATTTCAAGATTAGTAAAGGGTAGGCTTATGTTGTTTTGACAGTTTTCTTAACCAGTTTGTATTTCATAGTAAATAATGGCAAATGTAGGATTTACTAATGATGATTTTTTAAATCTTATTATTATTTACGGCGAGTGTAATAGAATTGTTGAACGGTCTTTCCGTTTTTGCAGAAAGATATCCAAATCGACCAAATGCAACTGGTGATGTAAGAAGATTGCTTAAAAACTGCCGTCAGTTTGGTCAATTTAAGACAAAAATTAATAAAAATAAACCACTAGTGGACAGTGACATAAACGAAATTAATGTTTTGGGTTATTTTACGGCCTCTCCAAATGCCTCCATTAGAGATTGTGAGAGAGATCTTACTTTGTCGACGAGAACAATTCATCGCGTTTTAAAAAACCACAAATGGAAACCATTTTCATATCATTTGGTGCAACACTTACAATTAGGTGATCTTCCTCGAAGGGTAGAATTCTGTGAATGGTTTTTAATGAAGACCCAAGAGGATGAAAACTTCATAAAAAAAGTTATGTGGTGTGATGAAGCAAAGTTTAGCAAAAATGGATTAATTAATCGACATAATTCCCATTTTTGGTCTAATGAAAATCCACATGTTAGTAGAGAACGTTATTTCCAAGATAGTTGGAGTTTTAATATTTTTTGTGCAATAAAAGACGATAAAATTTTAGCATTAAAATTTTGTGATGAAAATTTAAATGGTACAAGATATTGCCACATTTTAGAAGAAGCCATACGACCGGCGTTACATACTTTAAGAAATCGAGAGGCGGTTTCAGCTTGGTATCAACAAGATGGAGCACCTCCTCATAACTTTGGGCCTGTTGCTCAGCATCTTTACGACATGTTTGATGATAGATGGATTGCCAATCAGGGTCCGTTTCGTTGGCCAGCTTGCTCTCCTGATTTGGCTCCTCTCAATTTTGGTATTTGGGGTTACCTTAAAAATAAGGTATTTTCCAAACCTGTTAAGACAAAGGAAGATTGATGCAGAGAGTCTTAGTTGCCTTTAATTCTCTAACACCCGACCATATTTCCAGAACTACAAGACATAACTTAATGAAAAGGATTCATAAATGTTTAGAAGTAGATGGTGCTAATTTTGAACACTTATTATAAAACTTTATTTGTTTAATATTACATTTAGTTATTTCTGTTTGTAAGTTATCTAATTAAATTAATACAAAATACCTAGTCAACGTTTTTAATGATATCCACAATTAATAATCCTTTCAGGCTATTGGATATTTTTCAGAATTAATAACTTATGAAAAATAACAAAATATCACCGTAAATAATGGAAATCATGGCCTACCCTTTACTAATCTTGAAATAATTAAGTGTTATGTTTTAACTCAGATAATGAAATATCTCAAAAGTGGTTGGATTTAGGTATAGGGAATACTGATACCAAACGAATTGGCTTAAAAAAATACAGCGGAAAATGTAATAAAATACAGGGCGTTCTATTTAAAGTAAGCAACTTATAAATGATTTAAATTGTGCATGTTGGCGGCTAAGCTTAAAACACCCTGTATGAAATATCAATAAGATGGATATATGGAGTTAACGGGCAAGCGCTTGTTGTTTATTGGTTACAATTTCACGTCACTAGCTTCGTTATTAATGGAGACATCATTATTCAATGTGGACTAGGATTTTTTCAAAATTTTTAAAAAATCGAAATATCTCGAAAATACTTCATTTTTGGTATAGGACATTGTGCACAAATTTTATCTAGAATTTCATGTAGAATTCGAAAATAAAATAAAAAATATTAGGTTCAGTTTAAAATAACAAAGTTTACGCCTACTTCCGGTATAACCGGAAGTGCCACATTCAGGACAATATATTTGAACTCAGCGTCATCCAAAACCTCCAGCTTCGTAATTTCAGATGTTTAACATAACTGTATCCGCCATTACTTTTAATCAAAACTCTTCGCGCCACACCCTGTATACTCATTTCCCATTCATATTTCTCTATTATTTGAAGGATTTTCTACAATATTGGTAACGTCTGCCAGACAGTCAGAACTATTTGAAGTGGTAGGTCTATCAACGTAATCAGTTGGTACTAGAATTCTCATTGCAGTTTGTTTTTTATTCTGCATGGAATCTTCGATGTATCCCTCTGCAACAGCCGTAGATCGCCAACCACCATGCCTCTTTAAGGCCATAACATCACCCCCGTTATCCACTAATAAAGTGGCTGACATACGTCTTAGACAATGACCTATATTCTTCAGGGTTGGGAAGTTTTAAGAAAGAAGCGATTTCTTGGGGAACAGTCCTTATTTTGTACTTTCCTATAACCATTTTGTGGCATTCTCCATTATGGTATTTAACCATGAATCTATTTGTATTTATATTTTGCCAGAGAGCCATGTATTGTCTGCAAATATTCAGGTAGAACTCTCCCAGAATAGTAAAAGTATGTAATTTGTTAGTTTTAGTATCAGGAACTTATACCATGATTGCTAACCCCAAATCTTGGATATCTTGCACTGTCGGATTCATTATTTCATCACAGCGACAGATTAAATGTTTTTTAACTCTTTTTCTATGTAAGTTTCCAAAAATCTTACCTTCATAGCTAAATATTTTTCATCGGATGCCTTTTGCAGGAAACTGTCTACCTGCTCTTTCGACAGAACTTTCGATTTTTTAGGTTTGTAACCAGCATTTTTTCTTTTTAGAAACGCAATTAGTGTTGTGTAATTGGCGATTTGAACGTTATGATTAATGTTCAATTCTACCTTCAACATTGAATACTGGCTCCAAAGAGTTGAACTTTTTAACTTTTCGTTGTCGATCAAATGACTAAAATATGCCAGTAACACATTTACGGTGAAATTTGAAGCATTGTGATTTTTAGTCCATTTGATAAGTCGATGATAAGCAAAATCACACACTTTGCGAGATTTCAGTGGAATTAACTGTTAAAGTGTGTTTGTTGCAGTTAAGGTTAGCTCGAGGAGAGTGGATTGCATTAATTCTTCGTCTAAATCGGACGTTTATATTGAATTGATTATCTATTCGCTAAAAATAGCACAAATTATAAAACTAATACAATTATATACGGTTTTCATTGCCTTCGTGAATAAAATTCAGTTGATTTTTACTCACTACAAAACATTGTTGACATTTGAGTCAAATGATTTGATAATCCAATTGTGACAATTTGGTTAATAGAAGCCCATGGATTTACTTTTAGGCCTAGGTCTCTTTAAGATTTTGTCTCCCGCTAACAAAAAAAGACTCACTTCAACTATACACGCACATAAAGCCGTATATCAAGGCCGCTTGAAAAAAATAGCTATTTTTATTACTAGGGAGGAAAGTGTCACTTTTCCTCCCGAGAATGAAGGCGGAGGGCAGTAAACATTCAAAGGAGGAAAATACACTTTACTCCCATATAATAGACATGATTTTTCCGACTCATTTATTTATGATATCTATAATTAAATAACAAAATTATCAACATTATTGGTAGTATTCTCGCTGAGCACGTTGTTGCAAACTTGATAACCTCTAGAAGTACTGCGTTAATTATGATCAATTTGAACTTGTTCATTGATTCCGATTATTTGATTAAACATTTTTCTCTTTTTTGCTAGATATTGTTCAATATAGCCTTCTGCTATGGACGTTGATTTCCAACCGCCATACTGTTTCAGAGCTAGGATATCTCCACCAACATTTACTAATAGAGTTGCAGAAGTTCTTCTGAAACTGTGGCCTGTATAATGTTCGTCATTTGGAAGTTTAAGATATTCAGCAATTTTTGGCGGAACTTTAGATATAGTATTTTTGCCAACTACTTGATTAATGCATTTTCCTGCTCTGAAGCACATAAATAAATGTTTATGTTCAGTTTTGGGACGTAGCGAGATATATTCTTTATAAATCTGAATACAATTTGGGCCATTGACTGGTGAAGCATTTATTATGAATGACCATTGTGAATTTGTTTTTGAGTTAGGAATATTTACTATTAGAAGAGTGTCTTTATCTTCAGTGTCATCCAACGGTATTTTAATGAGCTCGTCACATCTACATGCTCTAGCAATTCCGAAAACAAGGAGAACCTACGAATTAAATTATCACAATTTTTTAATAATTTTTCACATTACCTAGTAGTCTACTGTATTATAAATCAAAACCACCAATTTAAAAAATGCAAAAAAAAAACAAAAAAAGATAACTTCTTTATCCCGGGATTGAACCTGCCACCTGCAGGTCAAGTCCAAACGTGAACCGTGCGCTTACTCACTCCGCCACCAGGAATGACAGTATAATGTTGTGAAACCCGTGTTTAATGTGGGTTGGGTTGTTTACAGATATTTATAATAACTGATTTTATTTTCAACTTATTCACACTCTCTTGTAATATTACTAAATACCTGCCTACTTACCTCCTGACAATATCTTGCCGTCATTAATAAATATGCATCATCGGGGGCTTCTATTAAAAATGTGTTCACTTCTTCTCTTGTAAATGTTTTGGCCTTGTTGGGCTCGTATCCTGCGTTTCGTCTTTTTAAAAAAGCTTTTAATTTTGGGTATTTAATGTCTATGTTCTCTTTTACTTGACCATAATCCTGATGCTTTTAATGGTTTATTTAATATCGAAAAGTAACCAAGTATTACATTTTCCGAATAATTAGTGATATGGTTTTCTTATAATGTAAGTACTGTTTTTAATATCTCTCTCTGGATTTTTCTGGTAAGAGAGATCTAAGCGCTATATTTACTTCTTTTAGGATATCGGGCGGTGTATTTGTATATTCTAAGTCGCTTGAAACACATTTTAAAGAATTATTAAATTTTAGTAAACGTAAACTGGGTGCCCACTTTAACACTGTAAAAAAATGTCAATCACTTTGAGAACTGTCAGCCGTCCAGCATGCTGCAATATTTTTATCCTAAAGTCGAAAATCTTACCAAATTTTTAAGTCAAAATATTTATTTAAAGTGTTAAGTTGAGGTAATATTCATAACTAAATTCTACCGTTTTGCAAAATATATAGGGTGTTCGATAAATAAAAACTGGAAATTTAAATATAATAGAAAAGGTCAATGCGTATAAGTTATTCATTATTGACAATGTACATACTGACGTCACTACTTTTCCTCCTTAAGGAGGAAAAGTATAACTTTCTTGCCTAATATGAGGCAGGAAAGTGTGTACTTTCGATAGAGGGAGGCGGAAAAATAATTTTTTTTATGTACCCATTAACATCAAAAATTTTTGTGACTAAAAATGAAAGTGTGGGGCGTTCTTTGCAGTGCCTTGCACTTCATTGTTTGAATGTAGGTATTGATAGGCTTTGTTATAAGTATAAGATATGTATCCCCACACTTTTATTTTCAGTCACAACAATTTTTGATGTTAATGGGTAGATAAAAAAATTCCTTTTAGTACATTTGGAACTAAAAGCGTTTCTTAAAAATGTTTTTTTTTACTTATTTTTATTTTCTACTTTTTAGTCGCTTGGGTTGTATGTTCCAACAAAGAAAGAAACTCAATTTGTCAATACCCTAGTTTTATAAACAAAAATTTAGAACTTACTTGGCTAATATAAAGATGTATGCCGAAATTCAGCTCAAACGGAGATCGAAAAATAATTGATTTTTTTTACCGAATACAATACTTTGAGCCCCCGGGGCGCAACCCCCTGCTCTTGAATTCAACTTGTATATTTTTGTGCATGGTTTTATGCTAAAAGCATAGGACCTGAATTCAAGGCCCTAGCTTTATAAACAAAAATTTCGACCATATTTGTCCAAATTTGGCCGCAATGCAGCCCCCTGACCTTGAAACTCAACTTGTCGCATATTTGTGTGCATGGTATTATGCCAAAAACTTAAGTCCTAAATTTCAAGGCCCTAGCTTTATAAACAAAAATTTCGACCATATTTGGCCAAGTTTGGCCGCAAAAGTAAAAGCAAAAAACACATATTCGAGTATTGTCATCAAGAATACGCATGTATGCCAAATTTCAGCTCAATCGAAGATCAGGAAGTTGTTGAAAATTCAATTACAAGATTTGAACCGGTCTGTTAAAGTGAGTTGAGTAAAAGCGTTCTTTAATAAAAGTTGTTAGCTCAAGTGAAACAGATCAAATAAATGAAAACAGTGTGAAGGTAAACAATTATGCAGGAAAATGTAAGACATGACGTTTTAAAATATAAATTGCAATTTCAGAACAACGTGGAAAGGAAGTTTAAAATATCAGTCTTTAAAGTACACTTCAAGTTTTGAATTCAAATGTGACCAGTGTGTATATAAAACACATCGCAAAGGAATGCATATGTGTAGTTCTTGTGGTAAAGAGTTGCAAACTAGCTGCAGTTTGTCCAGGCACATGTGGACTATTCATGAAAATGATAGCTGTGGAAAAAGTAAAACCATTAGATTTCCCGATTGTACAAATAATTTTTATCAACTAGACCACTACACAAATCATTTGACATCGTTACAGAAAAAGAAGAGATGGTTTTCACTTCCTTATCAGGTAAGAATATTCCATATTTAATATTTTTCTAGTCGCTCAATACTAGGTTTCTCGATTAATCTATGCATTGTAACTCATTTTTTAACTAAAATCAATTTAAGACTTTATTGTAATCGTAATGGAAAGAAACGTGCTCTTTCTAATACTGCCATATGTTGAAATCAAAAAGTTTTGTAACAGAATAGAACTTGATTTAGTTTTGATTGTAGATATGTTTAGATAGTTAGATAATATTTGCATAAATATCAATGAGATGAGGTACGATTATATCGGAGCATATCACGCACCATTCAGCATCATACATCATTGCCTTTTTAAGTGAAATTAATGAGGCTCCTACCTGTATTGTGATTCAATAAATAAAGTTTAAGTGCTCGAATCACAAATTAAATGGCTTATTATAGCTCGGTTGTGTTTCTGTGCCCTGGATAATAAATTAAAAAAGAAAAAACATTAATGCTGCATGTTTTTCTTTTTTCAGACTTTTTTCTATAAACAGCTTTCTAATTCAATGATATTTGCTATGTATTATAGGTAATACACCTACATATATCATACGAAATATGAATAACGTTACATAAATATAAATAAAAATCCTTAATTTTATTTTAACATAGGTACCGTATTAGTATTGTACTTTTGTGTAATTTTCAGAATTCAATGACTGGTTGGCAATGGAGGAAAGAGAAAAAGACGTTAATTATTTCCAACAAGGCGGTTGCTACAAAAAAGAATTGGGTGAAAAACAATATAAGCTACAATGCAGAAGGACTTGAAAACTTCCTAAATCTAAAGAATCACGACAGCGAAGATTAAAGATTCAAGGTTCATGCAAAACAGATGGACGATTAGCATATTAGAAAAGGAGGGTTCTATTTCAGTTGCATATTAGAAGACATATTACTGTCATGATAACATGTTAGGACATGTTCATTTATTCAAAATTTGCCAGCAAAGAGTAGCAAGTAAGCATTTTAATAAAATATTTTGACAGTAATGTATTAATTTTAAATTCCAATTTAGATAAGCTTCTACAGGGAGTTCCAACACAGCGAGTCCTTAAAGATGTACGAGAGTCTGTGAAGGGAGAGTTACATCATGATGATCTTTTACAACGGCAGAAAATTAAGAATATTGGTAGAACTTATGGAATAAATAGCGACACTGGAATTCAAGTCACAAAGAAAGATGCTATTAGTGTAGATATATGGGTTAACGAAATGCAACAAATGGGGGAGAATAATCCAGTCTTATTTTATAAACAACAGGGAGAGCAATGCTTTGATTTGAAGGATGAAGACTTCATATCAGCAATATAACTTCTTAAAATACTGTAATGATAGAATTTGTGTAGATTCTACTCATGACGTTTCTGGATATGGTTTTGAGCTGACTACTGTCTTAGTGATAGATGAACTCGAAGAAGGCTTTCTAGCAGCGTTTTGCTTAAGCTCATCCATAAATACAAATTGTATGAAGAAATTTTTTGAATCGATCCAAGCAAAAGTGGGAAACATTGAATGTCGAACCATCATGGCAAATGCTACTAATGTTTTTCATAACGCATAGTGTACCGTTATGCTTCAACCAGAACATAGGCTGCTCTGCTCTTGGCATGTGGACCGGGCGTGGCAGGGGAAAATAAACTCAATTATTACTGATAAACCACAAATCGTCTACAAGGCACTAAAAACATGTCAGATGCATTTAGATATTGAAAAATTCAAGAAAATGTTTGACGCATTAATGAAGGAAATGGAAAGTGATGGTGATACATTTGAGTTTTGTAATTACATGTGATCATATTATGCTGATAGACCTGAAATGTGGGCATATTGCTTTCGGGTTGGACTAGGACTCACCACAAATATGCACGTTGAGATTTTTCACAAAAATTTAAAACACAATTGTTTGCCAGGTCGGCAATCAAAAAGAATAGATAAATGTATATCGGCCCTGAATGATTACTTAACAAATAAACAATTCGATGATTTGGCGAAAATCAATATTGGAAAAATTTCAACGAAGATTAGAAATTTACCGGCGCGCGACAGGTTGGGAGAATCTTGCAATGTTGTATGTGTATATGACACACTAGCTGTGTGGACAGTAAGTGTAAGAAAAGGAGATTCGGACTACTATGTACAAAGGGTGGTTAACCATAGTTGCTATGAAGGTACTTGCAAAATTACATGTAGTATGTGTGATGCCTGCTTACATGCCTATACATGTAATTGTCACGATTTCGCTGTGCTTTTAAATATTTGTGAGCACATTTATGCAGTGAGTATTGTAAATAAACAAAACAATAGTGTAGTTGATACATCCCATGTTTCCAATGCTGCTGCAGTTGCTGATGAAACAAAACTGTGTATGCAATTAATAACGGCAGACAAACACCAAAACCCATCTCAAGAATTATTTACAATTAAAAACTTGTTGGATGAAATGTGGCATCATAAACAACACATCACCTGCTGTGTTGCCTGATATAATAAAAAAATTAAGAAGTGTTAAGCAATCGGCAGAGCTTGACACTTGCACTGAAGATTTTAATTTGCAACGGCCTTCAACTTCTTGGAACAAACTTGCCGAGAAAACCAAGATTTTATTCTGTAAAGAGAAAACAATCAAAAAGAAAGAAGTTGTTAAAGCCAATAGTTCAGGAACGAGGAGACTTAGAACACATTTTAAATCATGAAAGTATTACCATTGCAACCACATCTGACTCCGACCACTTGTACATTTAAGTTTTAATGTAAAATAATTTTTTATTTATATAATTTTTTTTTTTGATTGTGGACCTGAACAGGCTAAATTAGGCCCATCGTGCTAAAGCACTCAGGAACACTTAGGAGGATGGATAGGGGGATAATGAATTGCCAATAGATGCCTATGAACAGCTACCTTAAATTTTCTCATATCATAAGTGAGAGGAAAACAGGAACTAGGGAGATCATTCCAGAGTTTAGAAGCCGTGTAGAAAAATGTGGATTGCGCCCGTTTAGTACAAGTGGAGATTTGTACTGCATACTGACGATGTGAATGAGCGAACCGAGTGTGTCTCGCAAAGATAACCCGAGATGGCATCAAAGAATATAATTCAGCAGCACAACAGCCGTTGTAATAACGATAATACAAAGAAGGAACTGAAACCATCCTTCTATGCTGAAGGGACTGTATGTGAGAAGTTAAGGACGGGTCATTTATAAGCCTAATCGCTCTCTTTTGAATACGATCAACGATATCGAGAGCGTATTGGGGAGCACTAACCCAGAGGTGAGAATTATATTCCAGATGAGGCCGAATTTGGCCTTATACAGCAGAAGGAGTTGTCGAGAGGTAAAGTACTGCTTAGATCTGTACAAAAAGCCTATTTTACGAGCAGCTGTTTTGGTAGCTGACAGAAGATGGTCAACCCATGAGAGATTTGAAGATACAGTCATACCCAACAGAGTAATAGAGTCTGAAAACTTAAGAACTGAGCCATTCATACTTACAACAGCAAATGATCGATCTTTTTTGGCGGACATAAGGCAACACTGAGTTTTGTTAGCATTAAATTTAACTAGATTATTGCTTCACCATTCGAGAATACGTTGAAAGTCTTTGTTGATTGAATTTGCCATTTCAGCTTTAGTTTCTTGATTTGACATAGAAGGTGGATTATCACTATGAGTAGACTGAGATGAACTACAGTGAAGAGTGCTATCGTCAGCAAAGCAATGGATGGGGTTAGTTGTTGAAGAAATAAGGTCATTTATGTACAGTAGAAAAAGTGTAGGCGCTATAACGGATCCCTGTGGTACGCCCGCGTTAATGCTAACTTCTTTTGAAAAAAAGCCATCAACTACGATACGTATTCGTCTTTTATTAAGGAAACTAGAAACCCAGTTGATGAGCGTATCATTTAACCCAAAAGAGGTGAGTTTGGCAAGTAAACACTTATGCCAAACTTGGTCAAACGCCTTTGAGATATCTAAAGCGACTACAACTGTTTCACCGGACTGCTCTACTGTATTGTTACAAACTTGGGTCACATATGAAAGAAGATCGCCTGTTGAACGACTTTGCCTAAACCCATATTGGTGGTCACTAAGGAGTTTGTTAGTTTCACGGAACGTGAGCAGTTGCTGATTGATTGCTTTTTCCATGATTTTAGACAAAATAGAAGTGATGGCAATTGGTCGGTAATTTGAGGGATCGGTCTTATCGCCTTTTTTGGGAATAGGTTGAACATTTGCTAACTTCCATGATGAAGTGAATTCCCCAGAAGACATAGAGATCGTATAGAGCTTAGATATGACTGGTACTAGTTCGGGGGAACATTTCTTTAAGACAATAGCTAGGATACCGTCTGGGCCAGTCGCCTTATTGAGATCAAGCCTACTGATGATCGATTCCAAGAGCTTGTACCGAAAATGAATTGGTTTCATAGCGTATGAAGAAGAGTTGATTAGGGGCACATCTTTTCCAGAATCATTGAAACACGAGTTTGATGCAAACAAATCCACAAAAACGTTGGCTTTGTCTACAGAATCAGCAACTACCGATCCGTCAATAGACGTTAGGGGGGGAAATGAAGATGTTCCAAAGTTTTTACTAATGGCTTTAGCTAAAGACCAAAATTTACGACTGCCTAAAGGAGATGTAGCTAGTTCATTGCAACTTTTTAGTTTTAGTGATGACACTTGCAGATATTTCTAGTACCAACATATTCTACATGACCGATTTATTAGATTTCCATTTAATGTAACATTTATTTTTTAAAGATATTGCATCAGCACAAGCCTTATTGAGCCAGGGTTGAGAACGTGAATGACCTATACGGTACTGTTTTTTGGGAATGTATAACTCCATTCCCATGAGGATGGGATACTGAAAGAGCGATGTCCGAAGAAGACGACGACTTAAAACAATATTCACGCCATGGAAAAGTTGCAAAGAAATCCCGTAAATCACTCCATCGAGCTGACTTAAAACACAAGGTTTAAAGTCGGGTGACTCGGAGCTTTCAGAGTCATCAGGTTGTAAAATATAATATACTTAATTATTAATAGTTATTGAAGGTCGCCCATGCAAATGCAATGCCAATATTCTGATAAAGAATGTTAAATAGTTGCACATCAGTCTAATAGTGTTTTACACATTTACAGAAGTTATAGACAAATACGTAAATCCACAACGACTTGCGTGGGCTGTATCCTGAATGCTTGCTTTCCTGACATCTTATGGGAAGTTGAGCTTTGACTTTATTTGAATGATTATAGATACAGTCACTGTAAGCTGCTACAGATTTATTTGCACCTTACATCAAAATTTGTAAGACATGGAAATAACCTGCTTCGTTAATTTGAAAAAATAAAATAAAAGTGAAAAGTTCTTTCAGCACTGCTATAATGTTATGCTTAAAGCTGTTTCGATTAAACTGTAATTACTTTGTCACCTCACCATAAATACCTAAGACAATAGTTTTGAGTGACATTAAACTTTAACAAAAATACAATTTTCCAAGTAAGTGACTACTAGCATTTATATACATCCAGAAGTTCTCGTAGTTTTATTTTTGCTATTTGACGAAATCAAAAAGGTAATTTACACTCTAATCTAATACAGAATCCACTTGATCCCGTACAAATTTTTAAACTATTAGAAATCCTGCAAGTACTAATTGCATAGTATCTACTCGTCAGTTATAACTTAAAATAATTGAGTCGTAGCCCAGACAATTTTAAATGAAATATCAATATAATTACATAGAGAACCATGTCCTCAAGATGTATGTTTTTTTATATAGGCTCTTTGTACGGAGAACAACTCAATTAGCTCTTGTTTTTTGCAATATACAAAATGTTAGATAATAATTTTCATAAAAGTCCAGATATTTCTATCAAGCTAAGGTAAGTAGGTACCCACAGTATTGTCTTAATATAAAATCCAGTACTGAGGATACAAAATATAGCGGTTTCAACCAAATGTTCATTGAAAATCACATAAGTGGCACAATAATAGTTAACTATTATCACATTTTAAAAAATTGTAAAAACTCATGACTGTAGTTCTCTACACATACAAAAAGTTAAAGATATCTGTGTAGTCATTCGGAAACGGTTACATTAATAAAAACACAAGTTTTACATCTTAAGTTATATCGAATCATGAAGTTACCCAACATTTTCGAAAAATAAAGTTGAAGCAAACGTTACTAATATGATTTTGAAAAAGGTTTACAAATTTTATGGATCTTATTGTAGTTTATCTATAATTCTTTTATCATGTGTATATTTAAGCAATAACTGCTACGATATAACACAATTCCAAACTAGAACGTCAGAAATAATCTCAGACCCGCCACAAATATTGAACCAAATCAGTCGAGTTCACCCGCGACAGTGACACGCAATTTAACTTATAATCTTATAAATCAGACTTCATCTTTTAAATACAAATGTGGTTATGTAACAAAATGGAAACACAATTTAAAACAGCACTGTATACGGGTACAGCAATGGTTAAAAATGTGACCATTGCGATTATACAATTTACCGAGCTGGTAGTGTAGTGGTGACACGACCTGCTTAGCACTCGGGAGGTAATGGCTTCGATTCTCGTTACCGTCTACCTTGTATGAGGTGTTTTCAGGGGGTTTTCCTCATACACATGTAGCGGCATGGTCACTGCGTATATGCACACCATGTGTGGCTGCTTAGGCGAATGCTGGGGTAGTATTTTCCCCCTCAGAACCCTAACTCTGTTCCTTCCGATCCTATCCTGACCACACCTATCCTTAATCCCACCATGCATATATACGTAATGTATGTATGTATGCTGGGAATCCATGGTTGTGGCTGAAGGAGCTCGGAAAGCTCGAGCAGCCCGCACTCCCCGTAGGGGAGGGAATGAAATACGTGGCCTTTCCTTTCCTTTTCCTTCCCGATTATACAACAAAATGGTGGGGTTACTTAAAACAGCATACTTGAAACACAAATCAAGTGCTCATTGTAAATGCGCTATCTAATTCTGTTAGGTTACAGTAGTTTTGTTTATGTTTTTTTGCTATTATAGGGCAGATTTTAGATTTTTCTACCTAAGTACGAAATTAACTGCTACGATATAATGAAGTGCAAAGAAAACACAATTTTAAATTAGAACGTCAGAATTTAAAGTATTACGCACGAGCAAGAAGTTGTAAAACAAGGAAACGCGTGATTGGTCCGCATTTATCGCGATTGACCCGCAAGTTGTAACTGTTTAGTGCACCATGTAGGGGAGCTAGGTGTATACTGGGACAGGGTATATAGTGGGACCAGTGACATTATTTTTCCAGTTTCTGTAATGTGAAATTTATTATGTTTATGTCAAGCCCGAAGAACGTATTAAAAAATTATTTAAGTTTCTCTTCCTAATTTTGAGTTGTAGGAACTGCATTGTTTTTGGTAAGTATTTCTTTGTACATAGTGCAACATTCTATTGTTCATAGCAAAAAAACAAGTAGAACTTTTGCCATAAAAATACATATATAACCTCAACTAAACCTTATATGACCGTGGTTAAAGTATCGGCGTTGTCACTAACGTCAAATTACCAGTGCACTCAAAAATGTTCTGCTCTTGCTAGTGGTATATACTGGGACATCCTAATGTGGTACATGTCCCACTATGTACCATTACAATTTTACAATAATTGGATTTTAATACATTTTTTAATTTAACTAAACTGCTGTAAAAAGAGTAGTAAAAAATAAAATAGCCATTCGTGTAGCTGCTAAGGAGTATGAACTATCGAAGTCAGCTATACATCGAAAAGTAAAAATATTTAAAGCAGTTGGTGAAGAAGATCGATTAAATTTTAATTTCCGACAAAAACATGGATTTCAACAAATTTCAAGAAAAGGTGTACGAAAGTTAGCCTTTGAATATAAACCTCCTAAAATTGTAGCACAGGCACAGACAAGTTGGAAAAATCACTTCAGCAGAGCGAGGAACATTAGTCACCCTATGTGCAACCATTTGTGCCAACGGGACATTCATAACACCGTTATTTGTTTTTCCCAGGAAAAACTACAAAGCGCACATGATTAATGGAGCTCCACATGATTCTTCTGGAACAGCGTATTCCACTGGCTGGATGACTGCAGCTAATTTTGAAGAATACATTAGACATGTAATACAAAACACACGTTGCTCGAACCATGAGAGCCACTATGGAGTTAGAGTTTTGCAAACAGCTCAAGAAAACAGAATTGTGCTTCTCACCATTCCACCACATTGTAGTCACCCAATACAGCCTCTCGACCTAACATGCTTTGGTCCATTAAAGGCATTTTACAATAGAGCCAGTAGATCAGTGGCTCCTAGATCACCCAGGTGCTAAATATCTATAACACTGTTCGTGTCGTTGGAAAATGTTTTCCTGAAGCGTTCATTCCAATAAATATTATTAAAGGATTCGAAAAGAGTGGAATTGTACCTTTCAACCCACAAGTATTTACGGATGTTGATTTTTTAAGTAGTTATGTGACAGATCGGCGAGTTGAGGATATTAACAGACAAATTGTACCGTCTGGACAGTCTTCCATCAACCAGTAGTACTACAAGTACGGAGAGGACCAGGAAGGAATTAAGCAAAATGGATAATGATAGCCCTACTCGCAACGTTACTTTTCGACAAGTCACTTCCCCAATGAAAAAAAATCAATATATTGCAAAATATTGTTCTTACCCCTGAACAGATTAGACCTCATCTGAAAGCAGCTCCGAGAAATGAAGGAAGAAAAGGAAAAAAACGAGCAAAATCAAGAATTTTAACAGACGCTTTTAATTGAACAAGAATTTGCCAAAAGGGAAGAAGCAGCAAAACGTAAATTGGAAAGACAAAATACCTCAAGAATCAAATCTACCAAGCGAAAGATATTTGGTGCGAGTTCCTCCGAAGACGAAATTGTCGAAAAGGAATTATGTGATGATTCTGACAGTCCATATGATGGCGAAGGGTCAAGTTCAGAATATGATAGAACTACAATATCAGTTGGTGACTATGTATTGGTTAAATATCCCCGCAAAAGGCATGTTCAGTATTACATAGGCCGTGTCGAAAGCAGGAATTGATGTGACCTGACAATTTTGTTCTTAAGACGAGGATTCAAGAGAAACTTGGTTTTCCCGAAGAAACAGACAGTGATACAGTCCACCTTGACGATATTGTTTTAAAATTGCCACAACCAACAACATCCGGTGGAAGTAAACGTGCTCAGGAACAATTAATCTTTTCCTATGATTTATCGGACTATACTATTACCTAATTAATAACTTGTTTATACTGTTTTCTGAATAAAAATGTTGAAAAATTGCAATTGTTATATATAAATCGTAAGTGTTCCCATATATACCAGGTACAGGTACATATCGGGACAAGCGGTACATAGTGGGATTGTCAAATTATTTGTTAACTAATAAAAAATTTAAAATTTTAAGGTATTAAAAATAAACATTAATGCAATGCAATCTCATTTAAGAAATATCAGAAAACACCGTAAAAATAAAAAAATTATAGCTGAAAGAAAATTAGCGTCCCAGTATGCACCTAGCTCCCCTACGTTATTTATTGGCATTGCAGTATAGACATAAAACATTCACAATGTTTCTGGCTTGCTAAAATCCATGGCCATCTGAAAGTTTCCCCAACGGAACTTTATTACATTAGCAATTGCATGTTATTTTTGCAATGTTGCAATAGTTTGGTTTTCTGCAAATGTACCTTTAGGCAAAGATATGTCTATCTTATATTATTAAAATAGTTAATAAGTACTCTCTTAAAAATTACGAATTCCTTTAACCTTACTTTTCTCAATTAAGTGGTGAAACTTAACTTTCCAAAGTTTGTAGGTCAGAAACAATTTGAATGGTTTATATTCACGATATGCAAAACGTACACACTTTCTTAAGTTTGAGAGGAACAAAACAATTAAACAAATTTTAAATATTTCCTCGCTTTAAGAATCTATATGTTTGTGTCCACGATCAAATATTGTAATTTAGTAAAACAAAACCTGAACTAAAAACATCGATAACCAATGCTTGAGAAAGTATGTTTTCTTTCGAAGTTATACGAAATACAGACTTTTCACAAAGTAGATAAAAAACAAATCTTAGAATCCTTTCATCATCCCTATGAAAATTGTGAACAGCTTTATCAGGGTGGGGTCGTTTAACCCAATTCTCTTTTGGTTTCTTTGGTTATTGAAAGTAGTATCTTTTGAAGTGCTCATTCAGCTCAAAAATTTCATTAAAGTTGGTTTACTCATTTGCAAGCAGCGTACAAATTTTTTAAGTAAGCTTTGAACTCCTATAAAAGTCAAACGTACATTTTGGTATATAGATAGGTTAGGTTATGAATTTCTGATCACTAGAATACACGGTAGTTTTAAGACGTCCTGCATGTCTACATTATCAGTGTTTTGTAACTGTGGTCTCATATTAGTTGAGTTGATCGATCTATTACCAGTTTTAGCGCGACGTTTCGGAAGCGGACTCTGCTTTCGTCATCAGGCTTAGTCCTGAGAAGGACTAATTTCGCATTTGACTTGAATACATTTACTTATTGTTTTTCCCAAGCACTTGCCTACTCTGAAATTCGAACTTGGTACCTTTCACTGGCAAGTCTCACACCTTTACCGCTGAGCCACTGAGTAATCCAACATATATTTTTTAGAACTTATAGACACAACGGCAAAATTAGGGGAATCGGCAAAATTTACACCAAGTTTCACTTAAATTTTCTCTTAAACCCTTAACTCGATTTTTATAATTTTTTTTTCAATTGTAGCCTGATTATTTAAGAACACGTCACACAATTGCTGATTTTGAAAAATCGATCGAAATGTCGTATGCAGAGCTGAGAAGAAAGTCATGTTTTTTTTTGTTAATTTTTGAGTCACTCTGTAGAGTGAACGAATACAAGTTGATATTATTTGGTAATGCCAGATTAAAGATTGATCTTTTCTGAGCGTTTTCACTTTTTCATTTACTCTAATATCGCAGTCATTAAGGGTGCTACAGGATTTTGTTGAAATTAGTGCATTGGGACACTTTTTATTAATTTTTGATTACATTACAGAGACCACAACTAAAATTTATTACTGCATCAACTTTTATTTGTGCTTTAACGCATAAATTGGAGCGTTTTTAAAGGCCAACGAGCCAAAGGAAAACAACAATAAATTAACTGAGGATAACGATTCAAGACATCAACAATAACTAATGTTTTAATAACGTGCTTGACCCACACGTACACTTACGTACACTATGACAGCAGTTATCCGTTTTCTCATGCCCATGATAACATTATTTAGCAACTCCTGTGCCAGATTGTCCTAGAACTCAAAAAGAGCGGCTGCTGTTTGTTCGGGAATTTGAAGTAACCTGTCCCAGACATGTTCGATCGAATTAAGGTTTGGGGAACATGCAGGCTAATCCATTACCCTTATATCGACGGTATTTAAAAAGTCTGAGACACGACGAGCCATACGAGGGCGGGCCGTATTGTATATCAGCAAAACTTTTCCCCGATTTGTGGGGCGAATAGTACGACATACTGTTGCAGAATATCTTCAATGTATCCATTTGCATTTAAAGCGCCATTAACAGTAACCAACTCTGTTCGGCCTCCTAAACATATCCCACCCCAGACCATTACTGACTGAACCTTCACCGAAGGAAACAGTAGGAGTAAAATTAAACTGTTCTCCTCGGCGGCGATATAATCTTTCCCTGTCATCGATGAAGGTAAAAGCGGCTCTCATCTGTGAAAAGAACGTTAGCCCACTGGTGATTTTCCCAATTTTCATGCTCCCGAGCGAAGTGTAGTCTCACCACCCGATCGCGTCGCTGAAGTTGTGGAGATTTCTTCGTTCTAGTCCTTCAAACCAATTTCTTTAAGCCTTCTGCTAGTGATCCCATTACATATTTTAATTCTACGTAGTACTTCCAGCTCGCTTCTTAATTGTGGTATTGTTTTACGCCTGTTTCGTAATGTTGGTAAGAGTACAACTCTGTCATCTCTAGTCGTGGTTGTCCGTTTTCTATTTTGGCCTTGTCTCCTTTTATTCTCCCCAGTTTGCCTCCAACGTCTTACAATACCGAAAACCGTGGATTCTGATTTTCATAACACATCGGCAACTCAGAATGCAAATTACCCATGTCGGATTTTTAACAATCAAAATTTTGAATGACACTTTTGCTTCATTTTGACAATACCCGCCTTCAAATCGACAAGAGCGCTTACGGGAATACTAACCAAAACCAAACCACGCCATGAAGACCAGAATTCCAAGAATTGTGCATGAGAATGCGGTGAAGCATACACACAGTAGAGGAGTAGAACACTGAAAGTGAGAACTCAGGAACACAAGAACAACCGCAAAGGCGAAACAGAAAGGTCAAGAATCGGCGAACATGTCTAGAACGAAGGCTTCCGAATCCAACAGGATAACATACAGAGAGTGGCAAAGGACGATAATACAACTCGCCGAAACATAAAGAAGTGACGCATATCGCTCTGGCAGAAAATCCCTTAATCCAAGCTAGAAATGAAACGCATATAGATCCCAGTAATGCGCGAAGAGCTTAGGCGAATTATACCTGCGCAACAGGTTATGGCGGAACTACTGCGCAACTACGAAACATTATATATATATATATATATATATATATATATATATATTCAATTAATCAGTGGCTCGGCGGTAATGGTGTTAGAATTGTGAGGTACCAAGTTCAAATCTGAGAGTAGTCAAGTGCTCGGGAAAAAACTAATTTTTCTCAAGTCTGAAGTCTGAAGGTGGAAGTAGAGTCCGCTTCCGAAAAGCAAAAACTGTGCAAATATGCCGATCAACTCAACTAGCCCTGTATCTCGATAGTTATTCGATATATTGATAGTCATCAATATATTCACCCTTCAGTGGTCGCGCCCTATTTTAAAGATGAGTGGTTGCGCGCGCATTGTCAACCCGCGTTAAGAAAATACACATTTGATCGAATTCTTATAAATGTTTTTTTCCTGTGAAGAAAAATTCTCTTTAGCTTTGAGGACCGATTTTTTAGTTAGTTTTTTATAACACTGAAGATTTAGTGAATTAAACAATATATTCACATAAGGGTAAGTATAAAATGTACTATCCAGTATAATTTAAGCAGCCTTTACAAATAGATTGGTTACCCTGTCAGGTGGCAGTCTCAAAATAAGTGCCATACGTTAATGTGACATGTTCTAAACACACATAGCATAACATTTTTTACAGTAATATTGTATAGGCCTGTTCTTTTTTCACGCATAGCACCTCGCCCTCGTTGATTCTCTATTGCCCTCTGCTCGTTGGCCTCAATTTTGTTTGTTCCAATTATTTCCAATATCCTCTTCAAAGTGTGACAACTATTCGATACCATGGAACGCACCCTCAGTTAAGGTGTAATCAGATCATAAGACAATGTGCGTAACAACTCCTTCCGCATAAGTAATTGCTTTATATATCACAAGGGAATTTATTCCAGCGACATTTAATAGCAAGCGAAAAATTACCATCGGTCACCTCCAAGTACCTCCTGCACAGTTGTAAACGAAGTACAGTATATAAACGGTATCAATAAAACCCTTCGCCTGATTGCACATAGATATTATTTCTGGCTTTTCTGTTCCTGTATCTATATTCCCATCCATGTGCAAGCTAGACATCAGCAAAACATTTTTACCTTTCTTTGGAATGTACGAAATGAGTATATAATTATCGTTTAACGCAAACATGGACGATTTGACTGGACGACTGATGGGACAAGAAAAATCTAGGGAAAGTTCTTCCTTATTCTTCCTTACAGTACCCATGAGAGTAAATCGAAAGATTTTTCTCGAATTTTCTATCAGTTTAAAGCTGGCAAACCAGTTGTCTGTAGTCACATTCTTTCTAGTCCCTTTGATAGATTCACACGTTATGGTATAACTGCACCTTCAAAATTACCCATCTAGGGTTCTGGTGGTTATGTCCTCACATACAACTCTAAGCTCCTGGTATAAAAATCTTTCGAATCGCTTTTCATCCACTGTGACGATATAGTGGACATCAGTAAATGCGGATTTATATTATTCACAAACATGTCAAAATCATCTCGAATTGGAGCTAATTTATCCATGGATTTACGATCTTCTCGAGCTGCCGCGTCATCAAATCGTAAATGATGTAACTGGAATCGGAAATTTGAAAGTGACATTGTAAGCCTGAATATTTTGACGCCGCTACCATCAGTTTTCCACAAGTGGTCGGCTTCAAATACCTGCTCTTCAGCACAAGTCTGTAATTTTTGCGTCTCGTCCACGAGAATATTTGCCTTGAATCGATGCAATGTGTTTATTTGTATATTCAGTAATAATCTTCACAACAACAAAGTGGTTTCATTTAGTATTCATTTAGGGCCGGGCAAATGTGTATCTAAATTTTCCATTCGCGTAGGACATGTGTATTAACTTATTAATGTTTTCCTTGTCCATAAAATTGGGTCCACTGCTTTCCTCGATCGTGTCTTTCGATTCTGCAATGTCTTGTACACTTTCACTATCATGAATCTCATATACGATAGTATCAGGTTTGTTTTCGTCGTCATATTGATCCTCTAGCAAAGGGTCTAAATTATCGCTTACTAGACACACTGGCATCAACTGCTCCAATCATGTTTGTTGTTTTTATATGACCACATTGTAAAATGTTTCCTTCAATTTAAAAAAATAGTCTTCTGACAATCCAAAAACATAGGTAATGATAAACAGTAACTTTTCAATAGCGCCACTGGTCACTGTGGGCTCTCAGTCTGCATTTATGAATAATTACCAAACCTATTCAGTTTCACGTTTGTAAGTATACTAAGGACAGCATTGCCGAAAGGTATATGATGACTTGTGTCTAGAGAGGGGGTAGCGTGCATACAATTCCACCCTATAACTAACTGCGAACTCACATTCTGCGCGCGATCACTAAATGTTTAAATAACAATAACTAGAAGAAATCTAGCCAATAACAGTAATAGTATGCCACTTGGGATCTCAACCTAGTGGAGTCACTAGTGATGTCCGGACCACTTTTCGTTCCCTTCTTTTGACCAGATTTTCACCCCTATCTACACCTATCAGTAGGATCTTCAGCAAGTATTTAAAATTACATTTGGGTTGCTTCTTTTCGGATGTACCCATCGGCCCCTGCAGCTAGAACTTTAGTAGTAGTGCGTAAATTTCATCTTTACTTATGACTTTATTACGTAATACCAAAGTTATCACTTACGTAATGACCAAGCATTTTACTTATGAAGTATCACTTTTAACACTTAAGCACGCTTTTACCTGTTTGACCTTTCATCTATTAGTAAATTTGCCATTATAAAAACGGCAACGTTGCTGAAGAAAACCCAGCACCTTTCAGTTATAATCACTAGAAAAAGTACCACTATAAAAACGGCAACATCGCTGGGAAAATCCAAAATTTTCACTTACTACGACTACAAAAGCGGAAGCAGTAAACCTAATCATGAATGTTTATTTTAAACTGTTATGTAAATTTTTCGAGTCAGTGCACCTCTCTCAAGATAACACCGTAGAACACATTAGAATTCCGATTGGGAACGAGAAATATCCATACAAGTCTGTGGGGTTTTCATTCCGAACCATTCAGCAAGCCGATGATTGCAACAAAATGGGCAAGGTAATGCAGAGTAACCGGCCCTTCTTCTCGTGCAACGCCTTGAAGATCGAAGTGTTTAATCGATTTCCCGAATGGAAAGGGGAGTCAAAGCATGACCGAAGTCAGTTTCGCAAAGTTATACAGACGCAAGAAAGGAATTAACAGTATTAGCAACGTTGATAACATCCTTGTAAGAGCTATAATTACAGAGATAACTTTGCGAGAAAGTACCAGTGTATGTTTCATCCAAGGATTCCATACCTAACTACAAAAACCTTCAAACCATGTACCGTCGTCGAAGTGAAGAGATCGTCCAACAGGTTTAGACGGTTTCAATAGTGAATTACGCAATAGCCTTGTACTACCACCCAATGGGCGTGACCGTCTATTGATGGAAGACGGTCATTACAACGTCATCATCAGTCACACTGTGTTTACATGTCACTTTTTTTAACTGTGCCTTTACCAAAGAAAGGCACGAAAAGTGCAAATATATTTGTGCTTGTTGCCATAATAGCCCACCGTGCAACAGAAACAATGTGTACATCAAGTGCAACGGCTCCAACCGTGATTTTCATGCTCCCGAGTGTCTTTAGCAACATATAAACCAAGGGTTGTGTAACACTTTAAGATGTGTCACATGCGTAGGATACGTGTGAAAAATCAAGAGATCCCATAAGTGCGGTATAAAATTTTGTACCCTGTGCGCGGAGGAAAAACCAATAAGTCTTCATTGTTTCATGACGAAGAACGGCTTCCGACAAGCAAAAATAAGAAAAGGTTGTTATGTTTTGTGATTTATGACTTTGAGTTAACATAGGCAAGAAGAGAATTCTGCAACGTCTAAACGTGAGCTGAATTTGTGTTGTGCAACAAAGTAACAAGTGCACATGTGGATAAGTTTTGCGAGTCTCTGGTGAGCAAACTTTTACGTTGTTTCCGGATTGGTGAGTAAACAAACACATTGGGGCCTTAGCGCATAGCAGCAAGATGTACGATTGCGTGTTTGTATTGAAGGACACGATGAAGAATCCTTCAACGAAAGTTCCGAAAGTAATCGCTACAGACACAAAGGTTACCTCCTTAACACGCAACAACAACAAATTTATAGACTCTAAGCATTCTGTGGCTTTAAGTGTGCTGCCAAAAACCTACAGCTTTGAAAACTAAGATTATGTTAGACCACTCCCTGTGTCGCACTTTAAAGGAAGTGTTTAACGTCAAAGATGACACCCTAATGTGCAGCATTCAAGATGTTGACATCCTCCGAAAGCATGCATGGAATTCTGGAAAAAGTTTACCAGCGAGATCAAGGTGGACCCGTTCAGAGAACATGAACCACCATCTCCACCTGCAGCCTTGCGCTCAGAAGAAACTTTCTCTAGGGTACATGATACGCCTTATCCCACCTAAAGGTTGCCGATTAGAAGCTATTTTATTACGGCAATCCGATGACGAGTTCCTAAAAACTGTCTCGCTAGGTTACCAGATTTAGCTTTGGAATTACAGGGCGACCCAATATGACCACACAACAACCAACAAGAGGTGGTTTGTGTTATGGCGATAATTTCTTGAAAGCAAAGCGACCAGAGTACCTGGACCGTAAAGGCATTGAGCTCGCCGAATTAAAATTAGGAAAAATATCCCAGTCTCTGACACATTGCGAAAACCTGACACAAACCGAGAACATTTCGGAGCCAAAAGCATTTTTCAGCAGCTTACAATACCCGCCGTCGAAGTAAAGTCAATCACCCCCGTCGATGACAGTGTAATAGACAATTGGACCAAGAAAGTCGAAACCGTGGAACCGTAGAAGACTGGAAACTTCGTGTACTGGAGTTCGTGAGTGAAAGCTTGAAGAACTACGCTTTTAAGCTGAGTTTAATGATTTTTGACATTCTTGAAGATTCAATTTTAAACAATGCACCAAAATGATACGGTCAACAGATCGAACAATCGCAAGGACTTGTGTTCAAGCCCATAACATAGGGTGTTCTATTCAAAGAAAAGTTTGATACGCCACTGGAATACGGCACGCCACTGGTGACGAGAAATATTTTAAGAACATAGCGATGTTAATTATGCACAATTTTGCTCTGACTTTTTACGATATCTTGTATGGTAGGGGAGCTATGGTCCCAGGCGTCTTAGGTGCCAGACCCTGTATATGGTATTATCGTTGTGTAATTCGGTTCTTCTTTTTCTATTACCCTTCTTCTGTTTAGATTATTAGGTCGAGGTAGCCATTTTCATTAAGTGTCTTGGCGATATTTTATTTTTCTTTTGCAGATCATCTTGTTTTGAGCATATTGTTTGAGATCTATCGTGGAAACATCACGCCCCGTCTAAATTGACACTTCTGTGGTGATGGGAGTTGTAGTCCCCATGTGGGTAGGTTCCTATATACACTTGTAAATATGGTGTCATTCCCCACAAATAGTGAGAAATATATACAAGGTTGATTTAGAAGACTAAGCGATATCAGAATTCACGGAAAAACAAAAAATTTGGCTTATTATCGTAGATTATCTAAATAGCCACGAATCTCCATAAGGTTTTCCAATGGACGGTAAACGGAACAAAGCTGCCATTGCTAGATGTACGTGTACACGGGAATGACAACATTCACAAGTGTATACAGGACGCCCACCCACGCGGGGAGATGCCTACGTTACAACTCCAATCGAGGACCTGAAAAAGAAAATATGGATGCCGATAATGCGTTCTAAAAAATGTCAATTGGATTACTGAATGGCTCAGTGCCATAGGTGTCAGATATAAGTGAAACGTTGCAAGTTCGAATGCAAGACTAGTAAAGTGCTTGAGAAAAAATCAGTGACAAATCAATTTCATTTAAGTGCGTAAACAGTACTTCTCAGGACTAAGCCTGACGACGGAAGCGGAGTCTGCATTCGAAACGCCGCGCTATAAAAACAAAAACTGTGGAAATAAGTGGATCATCTCAACTACAACGGTGTGTTTGAGACAGAATTTTGGACACATCAGTAATAACTATTTTTAAAATTTGTGTTTCTGGTTTATGCCGATTATTCAGTGTTTAGTCATCATTTTGTCAAAAATATACCACCGTTTCTAATTGAAACATAACGTGTTTTAAAAAGCACCCTCTATCGACCACTAGGAGAAGTACAGAAAAATAGTTTATAGCTCTGCTCAGCGAGACTAGATTTTTTGCTTTTGGTTGAAGCAATCTAAAGTTATATCATTTTTTTTTCAAAAAATGTTTATGCTTCCCCCACCACTTTATTTCCTAATCTACTGTACCTATTACACATTCTAGCGACCATCATACCATCTTATGATTTCCCAAATTCCCAAGATACGGTCGCTGACCGACCTAAATGGGTTACCTGGTACTTTCTATTGTACCATAGGTCTATACGTGATTTGCTGATATAAGTTAAAAAATATAAATTTCAAAGACCGGGCGAATGGAGAGCGAATTTCTTCGATCATATCGTAGATCGGTTACCTAAATTTAACATCGTTCCTTTGAAAGAAAAAGTTTTTGTTTCTTCATATTTGTATCTTGGTTACACTATTGTAAAGTATATAGTGCGTTGCAAAAATAACACAAACACATGGTACTTATCTTAGATTAGGGAATGTTTTGGATTTGATTTTTATGCGTTTAAGTTTCTCAAAATGACAAAAAGCGCGATTGACACTCTTTTACTGTTGACCGTCCAAACCTCCAAGTGCACTATAGTGCTTATGTGAACAACGTGCATGCTTGCCAGACTTACGCCTATAGATTAATCCGAAGTCCGCAGGTACGGTACGGTTGATGAATAAATTATTGTACGTAAGCAGTTTGATAAGTCAGTGACTTTTTGAATAAAATATATTTTTTTCGGCATATAAGCATTTTATTTCTTAACATAGTCTCCTTTTAGCTCTATACATATGGTCCAGCGTTTTTTCAATTTTTTTATTCCGTCCAAATAATGCATTTTCTCGAGACCCTCAAAATAGGCGTTTGTTTCAGTGATGACCTCTTCATTCAACCTAAATCTCCTACTGCCCAGCCATTTCTTCAGGTTTGGAAAAAGGAAATAGTCACAGGGGGCTAAATATGGAGAATATGCTGAATGGGTTAGCAATTCGTAGCCCAATTGATTGATCTTTGCCATAGTGCATTGTCTTGATACGGTCTTTTCTGCTTCAAATCAATATCGATTATGTCCAAAAGCTATGAGCGATATTCGCCGGTGATGGTTTTGCCCTTCTCAAGGTAATGGATGTGAATGACACCGCGTGCATCCCAAAAAACTGTAGTCATGGCCTTGTTGGCCGTCAAACCCCCCTTGGCCATCTTTGGTGCACGTTCAACCGGAGACTGTTTTGACTGTTCCTTGGTCTCTTGTGTGTTGTGAAAGATGCATGTTTCATCCACGGTAACAAAACGGCGCTAAAACTCGTTCGGATTACGTCTAAACATCGATAAACGCTCCTTTGAAGTGGTCATACGGTTTCACGTATGGTCCAGTGTGAGCAATCGCGCGGATAGCTTTTTCATGAAATGTACCCACTCATTTGAGACGCCTACAACCTAAGCCACGTCACGCACCTTCATTCTGCGATCGTCCAATATCATTCCATGGATTTTATCGACGTTTTCTGGTGTGACGGCCTCTTTTGGGCGACCTGGACGTTCGGCATCACTTGTGCTGGTACGACCGCAACGGAACTCAGTAAACCACTTCTTAACCATTGAAATTGATGGCACAGTGTCCCTATAGTATTTATCAAGCCTTTCCTTGGTTACGGTGATGCTTTTTTTAAGCAAAAAATAATGCTCTTAAAATTATTGCGCGGGAAATTCAAAAAGACACTGAAAATATCTTTAGTTTTTTTCACCAAATTATTTTGCTAATGTCAAAAAGATAGTACCGTTCCATTTTAAAATGTTGAGAAAAACCGCAAAAAAACGTGTTTTAAAAAGCGTCCTATATCTACCACTATAAGAAGTACAAAGGAATAGTTTATAGCGCAATGAAAGAAAGGTCCTTTCAAGAAACTAAGTTTGTTAGTTATTTTTTTTCTTCAAAAAGAAGTTGACGCTTCCCATGCCAGTTTATTTCAAAAGCAAACTCAATGACAAACAAAAGCCATTATTTCAGAATTACCCAAAAATTTAGTAAGGATACACCTTTGTCATAATTAAAAGAAAGATAAAAAATGCAACTTACTCTTTGTAAAAGAACGCCTTTGGAAACATTATTTTTAACTTTCACATTCTTCGAGTTTGAAGTACTTTCAGCTAATGTTCTTCTAAGCATATCAATACGTTTAACTAAATCAGTAGATTGGTCAATGCTCGTGTCCTTGCACCTCGCCACCGGAGTAATTATTTCAGAAATAGTATTCTGTTGTGTAAAAGATCTGGGGTTAATGTTACGTGTAATAGCCCGATCAAAGTTGTTTTCTTTGATTGTACCCAATCTTTGACGTTCATTATTAAACCTATCCAGTCGAGCAAATGTTTTGGTACGAGCTAATCCACTATTAACACTAGCACGTGTTGGACAAGATTTACACACCGTCAGGCCGTCAACTACCGTTAATTTTTGATCAGGAACTATTTTATTTTGACAATTAAAACTTTGATTATCAGCGTTTCCCAAAAATTTTCCTTCTCCTGATACATTACTGAACATGTCATATAACACAAACGGTTCTTCAATTTGTCGTAGTTCTGTGTCCGCAAACAATTGTTTTTGTATATGTTCTTCAATTTGTTTTCCTTCATTACTAATATAAGAAAATTTGTGTTCAGCGGTTGATAGTTTGGCATAACCAACGCAATAAGTCTGAAATGGTATTGGAATTCGTGTTGGTTTCTGTAGATGTCTTGAAATTGGAACAGGGTTTGTTTGCATAAGATCATCGAAATCCATTGAAGTACTAGTGGTTTTACAAGTACTGCGTTTTTCAATAACTTCTTCTACTTCACTTGCATTAGAAGACCGCATGTTTTGGTTGATGTATATATCTTGCGGAACATCATTTTTGTTTTCCTTTCCAATAGAAATGGCAGTTACAGGGTTTAACTTCTTAACATTAAAAAAAGCACAATTGTCGTGAATAGGTGATAAAGGTCTTAAATGTATAGGTAATTGGTTTTTTTTCTGGTGAAACAAAGAACGACCTTTTAAAATGTGGGTCGGCGATTTCACTGGTTTTGCACTATTAACGTGTTCTTCAACATTAATTTTTACGATACGCTTCTTATATTTGCGGTGATTTCGAATTTCATCCCCTTTTGCATCAGCCTTCTTCACTGGCTTCAGAACTTCAGTATTTAATTTTTCCTTCCTACATAAAGACACTGGTTGTTCCTCCCCTTTAGTTTCTTTCTTTACATTAATTCCTTCATCTAGTTTTTCCATTTTGTTACAAATATTAGTTTCGGTTACTACAGAATTATGGGATACTTCAATCACTTTGGACGTGTCCCTTTTGACGCAAACATTGTCAGTTTTATTGGGATGATTGGTATGTGTGACTCTAAGGGAATCACATTCTGCACATTTGTCTTCAACCGAAAATTGTGATGTGGATTCTATTTCACTTGCAGTAATTATCGGTTCCAGTTCATTACATTCTGTTACGAAATGGGAATGGTTTAGCTCAGTGAATGATTGTGATGTCTTTGAGCGATTTTGATTGTTGTACTTACAATCGCCATCGCCATGAACAACGCGGTTGTAGTTAGTACATGATATTTTCGACTTTAAATGTGCAACGTCCACATTATTACCTAAATCTTCAACGGTCTTTTTTAAAGGAATCTCAGTAATTGCCTGACTATCTCTAGGTACTGTACATTCTCGTGATTCGAATAAGTGTTTATGATTGTATTTTGTAAGTTCAGCTTTAAATGTAAGTAAATTATTTTGGTGTACTGCAATGCTCGTTTCACTTGACTTTTTACGTGAACTAGGTCTACAAGTTGAGGGTGTTGCCGGAAGTTCCATACATTCATTACTACACAACACACTGCCTTCAAAACTGCGATTCTTCGGTACACTTCTCGATCCAAGTGGTGCTGATTTGGGTACTTTTAAATAAGGATTACTTAATAAGTCATTAATAACTTGATGAGTTGACGCATGTCCTTCAGTAACTCCTTTCAAGGATTCTATTAATGATTCCGTTCCAGAATCCACACCCGTTAACGCATTTTGAAGTTGCGAAACAAACCACATTGTTAATGTAATTGTACAGCTAAAATTTAGGGTGATCCAAATTTAACTTTCACACAAAATAATTTAAAACTTGACAAAATGTCACATTTTTTCTACTTTGTTAGTTACCAGGTAATTATAAACAATTCTCCCTTAAAAAATATGTAACTTAGTTTGAGATACAGAGAGACTTAAAAATATTTTTTGTTATGAAACGTCATTTATTGTCAAACACCATGATGCATCATTTAACCTTCCTTCACTTAAAAGAAAAGTTATTGTAATCGGCCAAAAAATTCGAAAGTGAGCTGAGAGAAATATTCGTTTTGAGGTCCCCTGAGTCCAATTTTTTAAATGTCAATGTACGTGTGTGCACGTGCATGTGTGCGTGCGTGTGCATGAGGGTGCGTGTATGAAAGGATGCGTGTAGGGGTTTGAGTGCGTGTCAGGGTGTGTGTGCGTTTGTGTGTGCAGTGGGGGGCTCGCGTCTGCGTGTGTGAGAGGGTACGTGAGATTGTGCGAATGTGAATAGACTAGGATACATGTGTGTAAGGGCGCGGGCGTGTGTGTGTGTGTGTGTGTGTGTGTGTGTGTGTGTGTGTGTGTGTGGTGGCGTGCGTGCGTGCGTGCGTGCGTGCGTGTGTGTATTTATCAAACATGTGTAGGGCACGGCAGACTTGTCCCAACGTTTGTATTTTATATGAGCTAAATGTTCTTTAAAGCGAATTTTGATAGGTCGTTTGCCCCACATACATTTGTTCACAATTTTTAGAATTTATTTTATAAATTCCCGACCTATCCTGCTTATCCACTTTATCTTTTGGATTGCCTAAAAGAGTTTGCAAACTATTGTCTGAAGTAGTGACTGTTTCCAAATTAATTTTGGAAAAGATTTTAGGTAGATCTTTTGTATAAGCAGGATTGTTTGGTATGTTTACATACTTTGTTTCTATTTGTTCTCCAGCGTTACCTATTGTAGTTACGTTCTTAACCCTCATCCTATGTGTTGTTTCCTAACTATATTCATGTAGTGCTAGTTTTCTTACGATAAATATCTATATCTAGTTTACTGCCATTTCTTGTTACCAGAGTATTAAGGAACGGGAGACTGTCATTTACCTCTATCTAAATAAATAAAAAAAAAGAATTGAAAACATGCGCTACTTCAGATAATAGTTTGCAAACACTTTCAAACAATCCAAAAGATAAAGTGAGAGATTCTGCCACAGTTCCAAAAATTCCTGTATATTAAGATTTTTCGTAAAGTTGGTAAAACTGAATTTTTATGGTCTAATATCGTATTAAAGGAAACATAGGCGTGGTGGTGCCTGTAGAACATGACGTTGACATAGAAGAAGCAAAAAAGCTAAATAATACCTTATATTTTAAAGTACGAAACGTTGCCGTCGCTGTTATTATATTAGTATGTCTCCTTTGTAGTGGAACCAAACATGGTTCATTGCTTCAGATTTCCATTATACCTTAGCATACCTTCTGATATTGTTCTGCAGCAAGATTGTTTCAATATAGTACATTGCTTTACATGTTGAAGTACATATGTGCAAATTACGTTATTAAATGGACAAATTAGATGAACGTTTTACAAACATTAAAGTAAAGCTAGCTTTAATAACGTTCAGGAAAACTGAATTCAGTGTAAATAGAAATAAAACACACGACTTAAGGTATTAAGCTCCTCATAGTATAAACTATTTGTCTAGTTGAAGGTTTACATTACGAATTAGTTTTACTGTCGTATAACTTTACGAAAAGTTAAGCACAATTTCATTTGTAGTTATGCTGAAGATAACCAGCTGATATTTTGATTTACTGAACATACGAATATATACAGCATCTGCCTCATTTATTAATCTTACGTATGATGATACTAAAGCACAATTTTCTCGTTTCTAGTAAGTAGTTTATCTCTATTTGCTCAATTTTTTACAATGTTGCAAAGAATTCTATTTTACAATTTCTAATTGCTCTGCTATTTACATTTTTAGCTCACACTATCTATCTGTTCCCTTTTGTCCCATCTTCCATTATCTGTTTTTTTCCTCCATTCACTCCGCTCCACTCCTGTCATCATCCCTGAACTCCCTTCACTCTTATCATCTGTCTCATATTCTCAATCCCTTCTCCACGTAATCTAAAATTCCTTTCTTCCTCTTTTCTTCAATGCTTGTTTCCCAACTCGTTTCTTTTATATTCTTCTCTACTATCTTGTACGTATTTCACTCTTCCTTCCTTTATCTCTTCACAACATGTCTGTAAGTAATATTTTGCATTCCGTTCTTTCTCTCATTTCTTCATCATATGTTATTTCCTTACTTCCGGCCTCAACCCTTTTCCTCTTGCACTTCCTCTCTTATAATATACACCGGTGTTTTCTTATCTCAATACCAATTTCTAATACTTTTCTTGTAGTACTTCCACTTGTTTTTGCTCCTTCCACCCCCACAATTCTGCCCCATATAACACCACACTTTTTATTAATATATCACATACCAGCTTCGCTTTCTGAGGTCCATTCCAAACAGCCTTTCCGCCATACTCCACACTTGAGCTATTTAATTTATTTCCTTTTCTCACTCTTTCCTTTATGTGTTCCCTATCCTAATTGCCCCGTATCATCGTATATCCCAGGTATGTGAATTCCTTTACCTGCTGTACTTCCTCCTCCCTCCATTTTCACGCCTCTTTTTTCCTTCTCCCTCGTCCCTTTGTGAATACCATTATCTTTAGTTTTATTTGTGTTTCAAATACAAGTAAAACGATATACATAGTAATTTCCTTAGTTCCTAAATAAAGATGTAATTTTTAATTTTCTAATTTTTATTAACACAACATGCTCCTGAAGCCGACTGTGTCACAATAATATGGCGTTTGAGTTGACATTTGGCAGATGAACTGTATGTATTTGAAGCCGTTGAATGCAAACATGTAAAAATATACAGGTTGTTCCATTGAATTTTCCGCTTTTGTGTTATTTCCGGTCATATTGTCTTTTAATGTAAAAATTCCCAAACTGGCTCTAATATAACCCATCAAAACAAAAGTTACAGTGGTGGCCCCCATTTGATATATATATATATATATATATATATATATATATATATATATATATATATATATATATATACATACACAGGGTGTCCCAATAGTGCGAATTCGGACGATAGCTCCTTAGCCATTAAACTTAGAAGATAAGTTTAAATACGATAGTTGCCTATTTTTATAAGCTGCGTAATCTAAAAATAGTTTGGTTTCTACAGGGTGTGATATAAGAGCGGTACAATATAGAACTTTTGATTTTTAAGTAGAACACCCTATATTTTATTTTATTTTTCGATTCTCCTTATAATTTTATAGCTTTTTTTATAAGAATTACTTACAAGCTAAATCTTACAGTTTTTGAGATATTTGCAAACTAAAAACTGACATTTTTATGTAGTAATTCAAGTAGGCGTATCTCAGTTATTTTTAAAGATAAAAAAATAATCTTTGATATAGAATTTATTCATACATGAGCTTACTTTAATCTATTGTCAAAATTGGATTTCAATATACAGAGCGATCACAAAAATTAATTCAATAAGATACATTTGAAAATGCTATATCTTCATTTTTTTAAATGGCACACCCTATATTTTTTAATGCCTTGACTTCGTCTATTAATCGGCTTTCATTTCTATTAAATATGTTGTATACCTATCTGTAATAGTTTCAGAGATATTTAAGTTTGTTCAATTATTTTCGTTGATAACACTGAAGAAGAGTAAAATTAGTCGGTCAAAGCAAGCTGTGTTCATAGGAACTTATTTTCTTATTTTAGTGTCCTCTATCGCGTGGCACTATGCATGGCACTTTTTTCTGTCACCCTGTATATATATATATATATATATATATATATATATATATATATATATATATATATATATATATATATATATATATATATATATTTTCCATTGTGACATTTGTCACGTGACCATAGATTTGGCGGGAATTTTGAAAAATGTTAACTGTGATGCCGAAAAATGGGTCAAATTGACAAGATATCGAAAAATTATATTAAGAAAATGTATTTATAATGCAACAAAGACCCCATATACCAATTTTCAAAAAAAAAATAAAAAACACCATTTATTCCCCTCTGCTTTTATTACGAAACATCATAAAATCTTGTTTTACCTGGAAATAGTTTTAATAATATAAATTACATAATTTTAAGTCAAAATTAATCAAATATTTGTAAAATAGACAATTTGCGAGAGGAAAATTTAAAAAATAGCCTCGTCGCTGGTTGTGTTCATGCCCTGTATATTGAAGCGCATGAGCTGGTCTAATATTTTTAACCGGTAAATAAAATGTAAACGAACTAATTAATATTTGTAATTAAAACTTAACAACACATTATTTATCCTTATTAAATTTAATATTGGTTAGTACATTTGAAATTAGCGATTTTTTTAAAGTAATAAGTTGGCTTTGAAAAATCAAATATTTCGGCTTATAAGAATGAAAATTACTGCTCTTTGAAGTACACCTCATAGTTTAAGATACCTAAAATTATGTAATTTGTTATTAAAACTATTTCCAGGTAGAACAAGATTTTATGATGTTTCGTAATAAAAGCAGAGGGGAATAAATGGTATTTTTTTTTCTGATTTGGTTGAAAATTGGTATATGGCGTCTTTGTTGCATTCTAAATACATTTTCTTAACATAATTTTTCACAGTTAACATTTTTCAAAATTCTCGACAAATCTATGGTCACGTGACAAATGTCACAATGGATTTTTTGGTTGTCAGGCATGCAGAAACGAACCGCCAATAGAGTTTTTCAGAAATTTCAATAATAACAATGTTTGCCATATGTGTACGCACGCACGCACGCACGCACGCACACACGCAAACACGCCAACACGCCAACACGCAAAACGCGCAAACACGCAAACACGCAAACACGCCAACACACAAACACGCACGCACGCACTCACGCACGTACGCACGCACGGACGCACGCACGGACGTACGCACGCACACACACACCACGCAGGGTGTCCCATAATTAATGGTACATAGAACTATGGTAGAATCCTGACCTAAAATTATAACGATTTGCCAATTATGACCTTAATAAAATGTTGATAATTAAGAAGTTACAGGGTGTTAATGTTGAAAATTATTAAATTGTTAATGGCTCAAACTTTTTTAATACCCTGTATTTTTGTACTAGATTTATTGTAAAGTTTTACTGACCTAAGTCGCACTCAACCGTAGAACAATATATTAAATCCCTTTTGCCAGTAGCGTACAACATAAATGATAAACCCCTTCACCCCTCCTGAATATTACTGTACAAATATCAATTTCAACTATAAATTCATATTTTCCTATGTCTTGTACGTAAAATATGTACTCTTATTAAGAACCCATAAAGTGAATAATAATCGAGATATTAACCATTAAAGAGGTAAAAACATTGTAATTTTAACTTTTTTACCTATCCATAGTACATTTGGTAGTAGGTCAGGATTGGTCTGTTTACATTTCATTGTTTTGACATTAAAATTGTGCACTCTTGTTAGCAATTCAGAATAAAATAGAAAAAATAAAAAATAAAACATGGTTTTGGTTTTTACTACCAAATGTACTGTGGATAAGTAGAAAAATAAGTTATAATTACAGCGTTTTTACCTCTTTAATGGTTAATATCTCTATAATTATTCACTTTATAGGTTCCTAAAAAGAGTACCTCGTGCAACCAGAGAGGATTGGTTTCAGACCAATAATGCATATTATGCAAATTAAGGTGACCATCACTTTTAAAAGCCTCATCCGTCCAAAGAATTTAGTTTAAAACTCCTCTATTTTCTCTGATCATGCCCAATATTCAATGACAATAATCTATCCGTCGGTCAAAGTCTTCGTCATGTAAGGTTTGTAACAGTTTTCCAAAGTTTACTTTAATAAGACGAGGAGGATCAGTTTAAATATACACAAACTTGAAGACCTTATATCTTTTCTTCTATTTAAAAGTTTAAAAAAGCGTTTCTACAGACTCTTAGATTATTTTTCGTGTGAAATCCCTCTTAAGAGTGTATGCTTTTGACATTCTGAAATAGAAATATCATGATACAATTATTGACTATTGTATCATGTAGAAATATAGAACATTGAAGTACACTCCAGACAAAAACGTAAACGCTCTTCTAAAACGCGCGTATTTACTCTCGTGATATCGGAAAGTACCTTGATAGTTAAATACCTATTAAGCTTGTATTTATTATGTAATTAAATAATAAATTAATTTTTACTGAAAAAATGTGTTTTTGGGTTAATTGTATCTAATATCAACTTTTCTGGGCCATCATTTTTGTATTCTATGAAATTGAAAACAAACCTCAAAAACTATTGCAGTACAATGTCATGCTTTAGAAGAAAAATTGTTCAAATTATTGTCAATTGAGTAATTTTTTAAAAAATTTGTTGGATTTTTCGATAGACTTTTGATGAGAAAACAAACATTAATTTCTGATTGACAAAGATTTTATTTTTAGTCTTAAAAACAAAATTCTAAAATTTCATTTAAATCCTTCCAAGAGTACACTTGATATAACTGAAAGGAAAAGAAAAGTATGTAAACAACACACACGACTGTATGACGGGTTGCCTAAATAATTTACCACATTCTATTATTGTCAATTTAAATAATTTATCAACATTTAAAATTATAATTAGAGGAGAAGGTGTTAATACTCATACCTGGGTTTTACACAAAATAAATAACTCGACTGTTAAACGTCATGACAAAAAACGTACTTAAGTAGGGATTTTAAACATGTTTTAATTATTATGCAAACAACCTTGACTTCTGTTTTAGTTGGAGTAACTTAATTAAGTCACTTGACGAATTTGAACAACAATTTGCAAATTTAAACCATTTTCGGACAACTAGTGAAATCACTATCCTTGAAAACGTATCACAACATTTACTGAATTATTGACCTATTTATTATATTTTATTAAATATTCAATTAAATAATTGTTTCATTGCTAAATGCATTATATAAACAATATTAATGACTTTTTTAATTAATGTGTGGATGCGTGCAGTCGCTACTTCTCGGCAAATTATATTAGAATTTAAAAAAAAATTGCGTTACACACTTTTAATGCGTTCTAACGTAAATAAAATACATCACACCTACATCTATTGTTTACGCACAATAACAGTTAGGTTTTACGAGCCAAGTGGCAGAGGTATTGGAACACTTTAAATGTGTAACATATTTTGTTTTATATATATATATATATATATATATATATATATATATATATATATATATTTAATGTTTCTTGTAAGAATACACGAAAAATTCATAATACAACCTTAAACTAAAACATAAAGAATTGCCGTCAAGTGAGTATACTTTGCTCCATTTTTTTACAGAATTTTATATTTTGGTAGTTTATATAGCAATGAAATTTATTATCAATTTTGCAATAGTTGCAATGGGAGGTATGTTGCTATAGCATTATGATCTGCACATTGTTCTTTAAAATGCAGCTAATTTTTTGATTTTTTCAAAAACACAAAAATTTGGTGCAAAGTATCCCATAGGTAGGATATATTTTGCACCACCAGAAATTTTATGGCTTTATATGAAGTTTTATACGCAACTAGGCTAAGTATACTATCCTCTCAGATTGAAACGTTACACCATAGATAAATATGAGGAACAGTGTCCGCATAAATGAATAGGGACCTACGTAACAATATCTTACGGAAAAAAAAACACCAAATAGGCCATTTTACTAGTTTTTGAGCCTCCCCTAACACATAAACCAAATCAATTAATTCACTTTTAGAGTAATCCATTGTTTTACTATTGAACACACAAAACTTTCACAAGCTTAAATGACTACCAAAATGCAACAACAGTATGACAGGTCAAATACTTGTCATGTGGGAAATTGTTTTCATGGCTACTGCGAATAATCACAAGAAAAATCATTGAAATATTAATTAATATAGAAAAATCAAAATAACTCAAAAACAGTGAGATAGATGTAGGGCATACTTATGAAGAATTGTGGTTTTCATTTTTTTAACACAGCGAAAAAATATACAGGGTGTTCTATTTGAGAAAAGTGATATTTTTGAATTTCAAGTGTTGCAGGCTTGAACATTTATTTTAAACACTCAGTAGCATTTATATCTAATATTTCTAATAACATAAGATAGTAATAAAGTTATACCGGTAAATACGATTTTTTGGATAAAATTCGAATTGTTTAAAAATCCTTAAATGTTACATACACGAAACCTATATAAAGTTTTGCAATTGCACGTAAAATAAAGTTTGTCTTGGCTTGCTTTCTTGGAACACTCTGTATAGTCAAGAATAATTTTGCGCACGCTTATTAACCATATTGTATGATAAATACATTTTATTGACAAAATTTACCAATAAAGCACCGGCTTACTTTACTGTATCGTTGACGCACCCGGTACATTATGGTTTACCTTGCCAATTGTTGTGTTTTAGCGTATTAGTGAAAGTAAAGTCCAAAAAACTCCCAAAAGTATTATAGAGACGGATCAGATCTTCATAAATTTTTTTTTTATGATTGTGGATATGAACAGGCTAAATTTGGCCTATAGTGCTAAAGCAGTCAGGAACACTTAGGAGGGTGGATAGAGGGATAATGAATGGAAATCAGGGTGCTGCCACAAAAAACGATTGTTCTTTTTGGAATTGAGGAAAGAACTAGCAGAACCCAATGTGAGGAGGATGATTAGCAACGCTGTCATACGCTCCAGGCTAACAAGAAAGACAGTTCAAGAGATAAACACAATATTAGACGCTATTAGTCAGCAGTCCAACGTAAACCAAGAGGAACAAGTACAATCGGCGTGCGAAACACAAAAAGGAGGTCAATGTCATGTGTGCTGTAGGTCAAAAGATAGTAAAGTGCAATCAAAATGTCCTTGTGTAAAAAGTTGTATGTCTAGAACACAGCGAAAATCTGTAAGAAAATGTTAAATTTGATTGTACACAATGTACCAAATTACATTTTAGCAATAGATGTTTTTTTTTAATTCTTCTTTTAATAAATTGCCCAAGCACCCAAATATGACCAACAAATAATAATTCGTTCATAGTTTCCTTCCTACGAAAATTTACAGCGTAAAAAATAAGAAAAAAGTTGGGGTGAGCATTTACCCCACACGGTATCAGGAGTTTTCAACATCACCGGGGTCGGGAAGGTTAACGAGGTAGTCAAAGATAAATCGTAAATTATTTGTTATTTGATTGTAACGTATTACTTGTCCTTGCTAAATTTTAAGTAGCTTTAGTTGTAACTTTAACAGAACGTGTTTACTGGGATTTACCATTATTTTATCTATACTAGGTTTTTTAAATTGCATATTTATTCATACTACGACCATAATTCTATAACCACTCTTGTTAAAAACTAACGTGTAAGTAATTAGATGTAAGTTAATTATCACCTATTTATTGTTTTTATATTATGACTGTAGCTTCCCTGAGGATGAATCACCTTCTGGATTCGAAACTTTATATATATACATATATATATATATATATATATATATATATATATATATATATATATATATATATTAGTTGTCACAAATTAATTTGATTTATCAAAATTTGTGAATATTGAAAAAGGAACCAAAGAAAAGGTTTCCGAAACGTAGAAGCAAATATGAATTAACCTACACGAGTTAAACCCGAAAATGAATTTAATGCAATATATGAAAACTGGAAGGATGATTACCCTAAATAAAAAGCCGTGATTACCAAAACTCAATTTATTTTAAAATAAAAATATTATACTGGGTTTTATATGCGTATTCAACGACCGACCGCGAGCTCTGCTCCCCGCGTCGCTTGGCCGCCTTCGTCCGTCCTGACACGTATGTGTGACCTACCAGCCAAACGGGGGGCAAATGTGGGGACAGCATACAACATACATATATATATATATATATATATATATATATATATATATATATATATATACTGTTGCACTGTTGGTTTCTCTGGTGTTGATCCGTGTAGCTCTTCTGGTCTCCAAACGACCGTTTGTTGCAAAACGACGTTTCGGCAATGTCTCATTTGCCATCCTCAGATTGGTAACTGTCTGCTCCTGCTTCGAGTTAAGCTGAGGATGGCAAATGAGACGTTACCGAAACGTCGTTTTGCAACAAAACCGTCGTTTGGAGACTAGAAGAGCTACGCGGATCAACAACCGCGAAACCAACAGTACATACAGCAGCCGGGAAAACCTAAAGATCAATATCATATATATATAATGATAAATAACCACAGTATAGATATATAGCTAACGCATACAGTAATGACAAAGCTTCTCGGCGCCTTTGATCTTTGTGTGGCTGAAACCGATGACCTTCAACGGATACAACCATTTTGAGGATAGTACAGGCGCGTAAATTTAAAATTTTTTTATACTCAAAAGATGAAAATAACAATAACAATTATTGATAATAGTAATAATAACACATCTTAAATCAAATGCTGGAGGTGTCCATCATCTGCTTGAATACATTTTTTAAGCATAACTCAACAAATACAAAAAATGTTTTGATTCACCTGAATAAAACCGTGAAACTGGCGCCCTCTAGGAGCAACGTCAATATAAGCTTCAAATTCGTAATTCTCACATCACAAAACCAAACACTACCAATTTTTAAATTCATTCTATCAAAATTTTCTCAATTATTGAGAAAGTTCAGAATAAAATTTAAGCCTTTAACCAGCGACATTTGCATGAGGCGCATAAGGTGTTTAATATCTCCAGCATAGTGTTGATCCATTCTTTCTGACTCACCCTGTATACACTTCAATCAGATAAACTTTCTTTAGGGGGTGTAATTAGGACGTAATTAAACATGTACAAATATTTTACATTTAGTACTTAAAATGTGTTCTATTTATTTTTTCTTTATGTTACATGAGTCAAATTCGAAGTTAGGATTAGTAAATGCACAATATGATAATTGTCGCAGTCGACCTTAAACCACTCGCTGATGAACTTGGTGTACAATCTTGTACAATGAGCAACTGATACTTTCCAGGTAGAAAACCAAATAACTTAAAACGAACTATAGGTACTTCTACCAATATGATAAAAATGTGCGGAATTTCTAGTTATTCTAATATAATGATTTACGTTATAGATACGCTATAGAGCAACATGTGTATCTGTTAACATCGGATATGGGCTCCAGGGTAATTAAACGTATTATAGTTATGTCAGGTGCTCGTGGTACTTTAGCGTACCGCGTACTTCTTTTAGAGGTCGTACAACGGGCAACTGTTGACAGGTTAGCGGTGGGAAGTAGGCTAACTTATTCCAAAACCAATCAGTTGTAGAACAATACCGCTAGTATCGAATGCTGCATCGTCCATGGTACGACCTGGCTAGTAGTAGGGTCTATCTGATATTTCTGGTATTTACGACGCTAATATGATTGCCTCAGACCTCTCTGGCTACATGGCAGTGCCAGTTGTAACAGGGTCCGTTGATAACGACCGCACAACGGTGAGTTGGTACATGGAATGTTTGAGGTATGCATGGGAAAGAGTGAAATTATGATGAATGTGAAGGAAAATATGTTGCGGATATGGATAATGGTAGTTTGACGTTAGGATCTGGAGTTTGAGTGTTTGTTAAGTAAAAGAGTGAAAAGATATGTTAAACAGTATAAATTGGTATCACCATCGGTAAATGTAAGTCAAGTGAAAAAGATCTCAAGATGCGGTTTTCGCGAGCTTGTTGAGGCATCATTTAGCTATTTGTTCATTAAAAAAAAATCATACCAATGCATTTAATTTTTTTGCGAAAATTAACCGTTTCTGTCGGAATGTCGAACAAAACCCTCTAGCGACGACATGTGAAACTAACAAAACTTCAAATATTATAACATTTGTAGCCCAAGAATAGTTCATTTCAACGCACCCAAGTTTGTTAAAATCGGCTTAGCCGTTTCGAAGATACAGGGGGTTATTTAAGGGAACCTTTGAATACCCCCCACCACTTTATTTTTCGACATACGTCAAAAAGTGCCAACCAAAAAAGTTCAGATTATCCTCGACTTTAAAGATCAGTTACATTTTTATTGGGTTAATATAGCAGAATTCACAGAAACATCACTTTTTTAGATTCAAGATTGCAGTTACGCCCCCTAGCGGCCATTTCAGAAACTTGAAAATATTTTCCAGGTTTTTGTATTGGCTGTTTTAGTAATAACTTTTTTTTGCGCAAGCCTCTACAATGGATAGTTTCTCAGATATAGTACCTCGCATTCTTAGTAGATTATAAGAGGAATCTAAATATGAGGAAATATACAGGGTGTCCCTTTTAAAACATTGTATGTTTGTGTCACCACATAGTTATGAATCACCCTGTAGAGATCGGCGTATTTTCCAAATAATGAGCATATCGTTGCCTACAATTTTTGTAAATAACTTTGTTTGATGTACTCTTATCATAACAGAGTAATCGACCAATCCCACACTAAATACTCACGCTGTACATTCACCTTTAAATTCCAGCGAATAGAATTCAGACAAGCTGATCATTACTTGAACTACCAATTTCAGAGTCCTTAAGTTTCTAAATTCGCATAGCAGTAACTGCCTTGAGAGGATAAATTTCCGCGCAACCAGAAAAAAACGATTTGTTTATTATTTCTTTATTAAAAACTGCGCATAAGGTAACCGGTAATTTTATAACGCAACAATGTTACGTTACAAAAAAATCAAATTGATTAGTCTCCATTTCCAAGGTTTACTAGGTACAGTTGTAAAAATCGCTTCTCAGCCTACGATCCTCTTACAATACATCTTATTCATCCACATGTGTCACGTATGAATAACTTTGGCATACAATTTTATCTGATAATATTTGTGTATCGTAAATAGGGTATAGTAGAATCTAAAAGAACATCATCTTTCCGTGAATACTATTCGTGTTATTTCGGTTATCGGTAAAAAAGTGTTTTGTCGTCGTAAGATTGTTTATGTCATGTCAAGAACTGCCGTCATATGAGCTTATTGATCATAATATTGTGAATTTTATAATTCTGTTCAAGTAAACATTTTTGAGGATTTAATTGAGTTATTGGATTCTGGCGAGAAGAATTGTTTAGATATGCATAGTACCAAAACAAACATCAACTTTCTATAGCGATTCCAGTTAATCAGTAGTTTCAGATTGCACGTGTTGTTCGTGAGTAGATTTCCATGTAGCTTTTTTATATTAGGAATATTATTGGTGGGTGATTATATATGACGTGATTAAGTTATTATAAAGTGGGGTTAAAAACATTTTTTTTGTGTGAATACAGTAGCAGAGTTTGAGTTGTGATCCTGGAGTCGCGGTGAGCGCAGCGATACCTAAGAATAACCCAACGGTTTACTGAAGTTACCGCTAAGAAATTTACCTTTTCATTGCAAATTTAGTGTTCAATCGCCTGGGGGGAATTTTTTGTTTGTTTGGTTAGTTTTCATAACATACTGTTTTCCATCGTATGTAAAGAAGGGATTGACTACTCGAGTGGATTATTGTTCCCGATCGATATTAAGGATCAATTGAACTTGAAATTGGCACTACCATTCTAGTCTTCTGTTACCCTGTAGCTGACTTGGGAGAAAAAAAACTATGGACTTGAGGTAATCAAGTTCTGTTTATTTAATTTAATTTTGTGTGTTGGATTACTTTGAAATATGTATTTGTAATTTCAGCGAACACCATTTAAACTAATTAACGTAATCCACTGTTATGGATGATTCTAGTTTACGTTCTACATTTCGCAAATTTAGACTTTAAATGTATATTGTTATAACGATTTGCGATAATAATTAAAGTACACGATTATTAAGTTTGGTTGCATCCATTTGCAAAATGATTTTGGTAAGATTCAATTAAACTTTTTTTAAAAAATGCACTTCATGTATAAATTTTATATTTAAACCGATTGTTCAAGATTATTTCAATTGTAATATATTGGTGTTATTGGAACTTATAAACGTATTATTCCATAGTGAATGCAATTTTATGTGGTTTCCGCCCAACTCACAGTGGAAAAATTATTTCACAATTCAAGAAATTTAAGTAACCAGAAACATTTATGCTTCTTTTGTTTGCACTTTCGGGACCGAGCAGCCCTTGAATTGACACTTCTAAGATTTAAACAAAAGTTGTTTTTTTTTATCGTGCATTTATTACAGTTCTTGATAATTGTTTAAAATCAAGAGTGATGAATATAGAGGTATTTCGATAGAGTTAAAGTCAAGAAAAACAATGTTTTAGTAATTAAGTTTGATGATCTCTACGTATCTAAAACAATTGATCTCACCGCACGCTTTGTCTTAATATCGCGTGAGATTCTTTTGAAGTTTCTTTATATACCACCAGTCCAGGAGCACTGAATTGCTGATCTATCTGGTTCAATTCTACGAAAGGTAGGCAAGTTTGATTTTGAGTAACCACATGCTTATTCACCCCTCACTCAGAGCAATATCGACCCCCCCCCCCGCGGAGCTATCGGAAATTACCCTTATTAGTTACGCGAATCTTACAACCTTTTCACTAATCAAAACACCTAAAACTTTCATATTATACCTAGTAATAAAAATGAAAACTACTTTATCTCCTAGGAAAGTAATCTTAAAGCGCTAAATTAGTACAAAGCACACCATAGCATTTTATTCGGTAGCTGTTATCAATGTCGTCCGTGTATTTCTGATTATGAAATGATAACTATAATGAGTTATAATGTAGTGAACAAAGAAAAATCTCCAACTCAAAACTAATATCTCTTACGTTGTACACATACAGGAGACAGCTGTAATCACATGGAGCCTTCGAGATAAAATTTCATAGTTTGATATTCATTTTTATACTATACAACTCTAATTAAAAATTATTATTAATTTTATTAAACAAATAAATAAAAAGTTTACCTCGAATAGGATTTGAACCTACGACCTGCATTTTGCTAGAGCACCGCGCTAACCATCTGCGCCATCGAGATTCAAACCCCAATTAAAATTAAAATTACGAAATGTAATCCAACGCCACCTTTCGAATAGCTCCTAATATAAATCAATTTACTAAGTGGCACATTATAATTTTTACCCAACTATACTCTAAAAACTACTACAATACGTTACATATTAGATATTAATTACCACCGATCTACTGGAGAAAAATTTATATTTTCAATAAAACCTACATACACACAGCTGTGAATTAAAATAACCAAAACTAACCAAATAAATATAAAACTAAGTATATTCAGATCAAAAAGTCTTATTAAAAATTTTATGTTAAGGCATTCTTGTTAATAGAATTAATAATTATTATTACCATTAGTATTCAAGCGATTTAATCTGAATATCTTCTTAGACGCAAAATAATGAAAACTAGACGCCACACACATTATATCAACTTACCGAACGCGTTGATCCGAACTAAGTCCATTAGAAATATAGAAGAGAAAGAAATTAATAATTAGTAAATTGAAGAAAAATTATAGATTAACCAAGTACCAGAGAAAAACAATATGTTGGCAAAGCTTATACACTCACCCAAGCATGAGAACCCTCGACGGTTTGAACACTAAGAACAGGTTCTTGGACTACTTCGGTGTTTTCGGTATACGAACTTGGATAGTTCCATTTCAGTGGATCTAGCTGCCAACCATAGCCATTTCCGTGCCAACCATAACCGTTAGAAGCACAAGGTGCTCCCATTGCCGGTAATTCTGGATAGGCATTACGGTACTGTTGATAGGTAGGATTCATTGTTGATGATTGTGTATCTGATCAGTAGATTCAAAACATTTAGGAGTTCTGACCTGAAAAACAAAACACCGTTAATTACATTTTTAAAGTTATTAAAAATCACGTTAAGAAAGCAAAATTATTTTTTTAATTTCCCATTGATGTTATGGTCAACGTTGACAGTTGTTAATAATCATTGTTTCGGTATAAAAGATGTAATACGGTACCAATGTCGACGTAGACTATCAAATTTCATCACGCACGTAAACGATTATAGATATCTATATTACAAATATTTTAAACAATCGTAATAAACAAATCCCCAAGGGGCTGCTTGAGCTTTCCAAGCTCCTTCAGCCACAGTCATTGGTATCCCAAAAAATACATTAAGTTTAACCTCAACGTTTCTATGAGAATTTCTAGCTCGAGAATCGAGTTGTGGGATTTAATAATATCCTTTTAATAATGTTCAGTTATACTGCAATGACTAATAGAACAGTTAAAGTAAACGTCCCACGAAGTTTTGAGAGTCCAATATCTCGAAAACTATTCAAATGGCAAATACGAAATTTGGCAGTTATAAACTTTCGAAACTGATGCTTATATCTACCAAAAGAGTTCTGGTTTTCCTCTCATTTCCGGCCACGTGACTCCAACATAATTTTTTTTAATGGGACAACCGGTGTAACATTACATTTTTTGGTCAAAAACAAATTCAACCATAACCCACAATTAAATGGACAGGTTTACAGTACAATATAATATAATATCCAGAGAACGGGGTGGTCATAGAATTGTACCATTTCGACCAATACATTTTCCAGGAAATGTATTATCAAGATATTCTCTAACTTGGCCAAAAACGTGAGGAGATGCTCCATCTTGTTGCCACATTGTTTGCTTTTTATTTAAGGGAATCTCTTCAAGTCATTCTGGGAGAACGTTAAAATCCAAATATCTTTCTCCCATTAACGTTCCTTTATAAAAATAGGGACCAATCAAGCTACCGTTAAATAAACCACACCAAACATTGACACTCCATATTCCTTGACGAAAGACCGCTCAGACTGATGACAATGTCATTAATATTTTGGCTTATCTGCAGGTAAATCCACATACTTACCTCAATACGGTTCCTTGAACACGAAATAGGAATAAGTAGAAGTTCAATATAAAGAGTATTAAAAAGTCATCAGTATCATCCGTATAAAATACATTTAACACAAGCTTTAGTCAGTCCCTGCAAATCCTGAAAGGCGGTTAAATTTTATTGCTGAAACGTCTGTACAAATTGCTGAATATCCTTATTTCTTAGAAAAAATATTATGGAGAAGTAGAGTTTATAATAATGGCATTGTTAATCACCATAATTGGATGCGAGAAACCAATTTCCAGACACTATGGGATATCAATGTTTGGTGTGGTTTATTTAACGGTAGGTTGATTGGTTCCTATTTTATGAAGTAACGTTAACGGGAGAAAGATATTTAGATTTTCTTCAAAATGTTCTCCCAGAATTACTTGAAAATATTCTCTTAAATGAAAGGCAAACAATGTGGTGACAGCAAGATGGAGTATCTCCTTACTTTTTTGACCAAGTACCGTGATAAGTGTGTTATGGTTGAATTTGTTTTTGAAATCTACCAAAAAATGTAATGTTATACCGGTTGTCCCATCTAAAAAAATTATGTCGGTCACGTGACCGGAAATGAGAGGAAACCGGAAGTCTTTTTATGGTAGATATAAGCATCAGTTTCCAAAGTTTATAACTGCCAAATTTCTTACTTGCTATTTGAACAGTTTTCGAGATATTGGACTGTCAAAACGTCGTGGTACACGCTGCATTACGATGTAAACAAACCAATGATAGTAATGACATTGAAGAGGTACTAAATATATTTGGTGTGAAGTTAACGCCGAATATCCAGCGACGAAATTTGACGCGCGGAACAGTTTTCTTGAAACATTGTTTAAATAGGCATAACGGTACGTACGAAGAAAACATGCCATCATTCGAAAATCGTAGATCAAATCTTTATCAAATTCAGGTGATAGACTTCTGGTAATAAAATCTATGGAATCACATAAAAATTCTGCCCGACATATACGAGGGCTGTACGAAATATTTCGTATCCAGGAACAAAACGTGCCATAACTTCAAAATCGCCCATCGAAACCATAAAATGAATACGGTAGACTTCGAGGACTACCCTCTATCGAATCAAATACACTTACATTCCGCCCAACGTATGCGGAGAGTGTACAAAAAACCGTCGCCAGAAACAAAGCGTGTGATAACTCCGAAATAGCATACCAAATCTTCATAAAATTCATATGATAAACTTCTGGTTCTGAAATCTATAGAATCACGTACATAATCTGCGGGATATATAGGGTGTTTCAAAAACCAACGCAAAAAACTTAAGGAGATGATTCGTTATGCAAAACAAAGGGCAGTTTATTATATAAACGTTCAGATATCGCGGTACAAAGATGGCGGAAGAATATTTTTATCTTAAAAAGAAACGTGACAGAATAACGAAATTCTATGGAAATATTACTATTACGAAAACACACTTACTGCATAACTTTTCACTTTTTTGAATGGATGGAAGTGGTTGAAATAGCCTACCCTATTATTGTAGTTAACTAACCTTAAAGAAAAACCTACGCACCGACTTGGAAAAAACTAGTTTGGATAGTCTGGTTTATTTAGTAACTTTTTCATCGGTTGTATTTTTTCATAAAACTTACTGATTTGAAACAAAAATAAAATGTAAATCATTACGTTCAAGATGGAAATTTATTTTGGAAAAGTGTAACGTTATTTTGATGCACCGTGTGCATGTGTAGTATGCTGATAACATATGTGACGTGTTTTGAGTGTAGCTCAAGTGAGTTTGCATGGAAAAATTTTTTTTGTGTAAGCGTAATGTAAGTTATTGTAATTGATACGTCACTGAAATTTAGTAAGGTATTGGTTATCGTGTGAAGGAATATTTGAATGATGAAGAATGAAAGCGTTAAATTTGGTTGAGAAATAATGTTTTGATTAAATTTTTATTGATACGGCACTGGTAAAATTACTGGTCTTTTTGCTACTGTGTATGGAGGAATGTGGATTAAAGAAATGGTTGTAGACGTAAGAGTGAGTGAGTTTATAATATATTGATATTTCATTAACGCGCAGTAAGGAACATGTATGCATATTTTGGTAATATGGTGCAATAATGGTAAATTAATGCATGTCCGAGAATGAAGTTGATAGAATTTGAGGGAGTTCGCTAGATTGTGCGGAAATAGAATTCGCCCACATGCGAGATTTGCATAGAAAGTTGAGGTACAATCTGGTTAATATAGAGAGTGGATGTAATTGCAATTGATAATTTCTTCGGAAAGTTTTTAGTGGATTTACAAAGTAATTGAAGATGGCTACGTTTATTTCGCATCGTTAGCGTCTTCTTCGACGTTGGAATCCTCGACGCGGCAAAGAAACGCACGAAATACTCAATTGGGATAGGTGAATTTTGATGTTAGCGCAAATTTATTCTGACGTATTGGCAATATGGCGGGCAGAAGGTATATAAGCGAGTGTCAAATTTGAGGGGCGAGTTAGAGGTTTTGAGTAAGAGTCGTGCGCGTGCAGAACCATTAAAATGGTTAGTGTTGCAGTTTATTTGTGTAAATTATAGTTTAGCAGGGCATGTATAGTGACTGCATTAACCCATAAGGGGGTAAATCGTATAGGCATTCACAAATAAATAATGTAATATATTGTGAGTTGAAGGAAAACAGTGATTTTCTTCAAGAAATAAAAATTGCTTAGGCAGATTAGGAGTTAACACAGCAAATACTTTATTATTAGCGTTCAATTGTGGGACGCGTGACCTAATATTATTATAAAGAAAAGTGAAGGTAACCATTTAAGTGACCGAAATAAAAGTTTGTAAAATTTAGTTAAGATACTGGTGACCATCATTAGCAATGCCAAATTGATAGTATGAAAGCAAATAAGAGCTTTAATGTGTATATGGAAGTAACCATTTTTCATTGTGGTAAACGTTTTGAAGGGCAAACATCACAGTCTAAGGTGATGTGATGTTAGGCTAAAAAGAGCCTCTATACCCGGTATGCGAGTGAACAAACCATAGACACTGCGTTAGTGAGTACTACAGCCGAGTGCGTAGGGCGAATATACGGCTACCTCTTGTGTATTGTGATTAGTGCATCTAAGAATTAAAAAAAAGGACTACCGAAGCAGATTACATGGACTACCGTACCGAAAAAGGATTAATTAATGTAATACGTAAGAATTAGAATTAAATTTTATTGAACCAAAACAAGTACATTTTTTGTTGTTGTTGCATTAATTACGGTTCATTCAAAGAAAAAAAAAGGCAATCGAACTTTAGTTATTTTGTTGTTTTTAGTTTTAGGAATTGGGAAATTTTAGTCTTAACATATTTAAGTGTTTGGTGGTTTTCTTTAAACCACGCCGTTGTATCTATTTACATGCGGAATTTGTCAATATATATCCACTGTTTAATTTATTTTCTCGTTTATTTGTGTCAATTGTGTGCCTCACTGGTTACACGTTCTGATAAGTGAAATTAGTCTTTGCATATTTTCGAATTTAAGGATCGATTGGAAATTGCGTAATGAGCCAGGTCGATCAAAAAATTTCATTTTAATTTTGAAATATTAATACAGAACGCTACTAACAAAGTACTTATTTTTTTTTATTCAACATAAATTACAGTTTTGAAGTAGAAAGTTTAAATCTATTAATGACTATCTAAATACGATTTTAAAGATAAAGTATTAATAAAATATAAAGATATTATTGATGATACAAGCACTAACCGCTCTATGTTTGAATTATTCAGCAATTAACGAACATTGTTAAACCGATTTCGTTAATTTAATTTAGAATTTTCTAAATTGGCAATCTTTATTTAATTCAAAGTTTTATGATAGTTAGAAATATAAATTTACAGGTATACGAGGGATACTTAAAAAGTATTCAAGTTAACGTCTTACGATTTGAGTGTGTTTAATAAGTTTATGACGACTCGTGTATTTCAGAATTTTCTTAAGCTTTTGGATGAATTTATTTTGAAGTGTGATTGAATTTGAATGGTGAATGGTTTTACTGAGTAGTCTGCAATTCTGTCTTCCACAGTCAGATTAATTTACCATCCCACCTAAGACTACTTATTTGATCAAAATTTAAGATTGTGGTGGCGCCTAGAGACAATTTTTCCCGGATTGAGCTTTGCAAATTGTAGATTAATGGTAAGTGTAAGGTGTTTGAAACTACTTTTCAATCATTTTATATGGACCCCGCCCATTTCCATTGTAGCTGGTTTGGCAATCCGCTTATTTCGGTAATGATACACGCCTAGTGCAGTTTGGATGTATAACAAAAGGACTCTTGGAGGCTGCTGTCAAACAGTTTTATTTTGTACTAATTTTGTTAAATTTTCTTCTGAACAATCACATTTTAAAAATAATTTATTAAGAAACATTTTTGAAACTACCTATGCTCTATTGACACATAAACTATGAATGAAATCGTTCTGAAAAAACTATTATTGAAACATTGCAACTGAAATAAAAACACAACATCCTACGCAGAAACGAGTACATTTTTTATAGCAAGTGTTGAAAGAGCCTGTCTTGCGATATAATACATGCATTTATCCTACGCATCACTGAGTCCCTAATACTCTGGAATATGCCAGGATGATTTCCCATGACATCACATGATGTAATTATGCGATTTCTTAGGTCTTCGATATCCTGTACTAGGGTAGTGTAAACTAATTCTTCCAGATATCCCGAGATACAAAAATCCAAAGGATTTAAATCTGGGGGTCGAGGCGACCAAAGATAAGACCCTCCCCTTCCTTCCTAGCGGTTTTCATAGGAAAGATTTGGATACCTTCGCACATTAATGCTGAAATGTGCTGGGGCACTATCATGCATGTAATACAACAATCTTCTAGTTTTCAGGGGTAAATGTTCTAGTAGAGGAGGCAATTCTTCTTGTAGAAAATGAAAATATGGCTCCCCAGTTAATCCAAACATTAACAGAAAGCTGATGTGGATTATTTTCAGCCCATACATGATTGTTATTATAGCTTTGAATTGCATCTCTTGCTGAAACTAGCTTCGTCCAAAAAGTGAATTTTTGAACAGAAAAAAAAAGGATTATCGGTATTCATTTGGTGAAACTATTGGGAAAAAATCATTTTCGGTTCGGAATATCTTGGTAAGAGAACTTGAACCCTCTGTACGCTGTAATGATATCTGTTGTTCTTTTAATATTCTCCACACAGTTGATGCATCAGTATTTATCCTTCGCAATATTCCTGGTACGTGTCTCAGGTTACGCTTCAGTAATGTTTAGGACAACTTCTAATTCGGGTGTTCCAACTTCGCGGTGTCGGCCGGTATCAAAACTTCTTTTTTTGAAAGTTGCAGATTCATGTAGCCTTTGATGAATCCCAGTAAACGTGCTGTGATGAGGATGCGGATACGCTTCCGTATAAAGACGACAAGGTTCTCCGTTTGCTCTCTCGTACATAAAATGCATATCTGCCATGTCTGCATTAGTGAACTTAACTATTATTGTTCTTATTGATTTAATTAAAATCTCTGTCCACTGGATAATTAAACAGATCAGATAACAAATTTTTAATGAATTAATCGTAACATATTGTATTCAAACTACTGAGTAATGTCAAATAAAGGAATATTAGAAACGACCTAATAAGTGGCAGCAGCCAACTAGATTCTTTAAATAAAATATGTTTTCCCGTACCGACACGTAATGACTTACATTTTATTTTTATATTTCAAATCGGTAAATTTTATGAAAAAAATACAAGAGATCAAAAGCGCATTTTCCTTAAAGGAAAGTTGCGCCATTAGCTAGGATTTGTCGAGATGCGGTTTACTGCATTAGATTCTCTATTTTGTGGAGGTTCCCAACTACCGATGACTTTCGGGGGTAGGGAGTAATTTACGTTCTCACAAGGGAAACTGAGAACTCGGCTCGTAGACTTCGGCTTTTCTCTATATGATAGTTTATGCAGTATAGGTTGTATTCAGTAATCATACTCCCACCAACCCCGTTGTAGTGGAATGAAATGTAGTGAATTTCTTCATTCTCCTACCCCCACTGCCCACCCCTCCTCTACTCTGGTCAACAAAAATTTTTGCAACACAATTTCAAATGCGTACATCTCGGTAACGGAGCGTCGGATGTGGGTACCGAGAAAGGGAAAGTGATAGCTGTCGACGAGATGCATTTGTTCAGAATTTAAATACGTATGTCTCGGGAACAGAGGGGAAACTGTTAGGTCTCGGCCCGACGAATATGTCGGTCGTACCAAAATTTAAAATGGGAATATCTCGAGAACGGATTGTTGGAAGAATACTCACAAAAGGAAGGCGATAGGTCAAAACTTTAAATGCGAATGTCTAAAGCAGGGATTGTCGGAAGGGAATGCCCACAAAACGAAAGTAATACGTATGGACGAAGCGCATCCGTTCGTAGGATAAAAATGTTAAATACATATATCCTGGTAATTGAGTGTCGGGAGTGGGTACGTGCGAAGAAAAACTGATAGGTCTCGGCGAGCCGCATACGTCGGTGTGTCCAAAACTTTAATAACAAATAGCTCGTGAAGGGAGCGTAGGAAGAAATTACCCACAAAGTGAAAGTGATAGGTCTCAACGAAACGCATCCGTCCGTAGGGTCACAATTTTAATTCCTTATATCTCGTGTAGACTTCGCTGAAAGTACCAACAAAGGGAAAGTTGTAGGTTTAATGAGACCCATACGTCGGCCGTGTCAAAACCTTAAAGGCGAATACCTTGAGAAGAGATTGTCGAAAGAGAGTGCCCACACAGGGAAAGTGGTAGGTCTTGATGAGACGTATCCGTCCACCGAGTCAAAACTTTAAGGGCACATATCCCGAAAAGGGATGGTCAGAAGAGAGTTCCCACAAAGGGAAAGCGATAAGTCAAATCTTTAAATACGAATATCTCAAGAAGGGACTGTAGGAAGTGGATACCCACAAAGGGAATTTAATGTGTCTCGAAGAGACGCGTTCGCCCGTAGTGTAAAGATTTCAAATGTGTATATGTCGGGAATGGAGTAACCGAAGTGGGTACGTACAAAGGGAAACTGATAGGTCTCGACGAGACGCATCTGTCGGTCGGGTCAAATTCGTGAAAGGAGCATCGGGTGAAAGTATCCGCATACGAAAAGTGATAGGTCCTCAACAAGACGAATCCGTCGTATGATCAGAATTTCATATACGCATAACTCAGGAAGGGAGTGTCGGAAAAGAATAGGCACAAAAGGAAAGTAATAGTTCTCGGCGAAACGCAACCGTCCGTATCGTCAAAACTTCAAACACATACATCTCGGGAACGGAGTGTAGGAAGTGGGTATGCACAAAGGGAAAGTGATAGGTCTCAATAAGACGCATCCGTCAATGGAATCCACACTTCAAATTCGAATATATCGAGAGGGGAATTGCGGAATAAAGTACTCACAAAGAGAAATTGATAGGTCTCAACGAGATGCAACTGTCGGTCGGGCCAAAACTTTAAACACAAATTCGTGAAAGGAGCATCGCATGAAAGTACCCGCAAACGAAAAGTGATAGGTCTCAACAAGACGCATCCGTCGTTTGATCAGAATTTCGAATACGCATATCAGAGGAAGGGAGTGTCGGAAATTAATAGGCACAAAGGGAAAGTAATAGCTCCCGGTGAAACGCAACCGTCCGTATGGTCACAACTTCAAACACATATCTCGGGAACGGAGTGTAAGAAGTGGGTATGCACACAGGGACAGTGATAGGTCTCGATAAGACGCATCCGTTAATGGAATCCACACTTTCAAATGCTTATACCTCGGAATGGAGCGTCAGATTAAATTTCATGCGTTCTTCGTAACCATACGCTAAAGGAAATGCGCTAACCATGATCACGTGTGTGACGTTGCCTCAGGTGTGGTCAAAATTTACTGCAGATTCTCGGTTTTATCGAATTTTAGGATATTTATGAGTAGATAATCTCGTGAATGGAGTATATATTTTTTTAATTTGAATATATTCGAGTACAAATTTTGGAAGCATTAGTTTGTTTGCAAATTTTTACTTTGTTTGGCGATATTTTAATAGGATATAACATCCGGTTTGTGTGAATAACATATTTTCCGATTTGTATATTATTAATAGAATGACGTTTTTGAATTAAGATTTGGTTCACGCGTTGACGTTATAAATAAGTAAAAGATTTACTTTTGTAAATAGTGGATATTCGTATTTTTATTTAATCATTAATTATAGTTTAGCCTGATTTAAAATTACGTTAATGAAGCTCGTTATTTTGTCGTCCAAATTGTTATCGCAGTTTTGAAAAGAATGTAATGTCATATTGGATGAAAAGAATTTTAAATAACGTAATATATTTGGGTATAATTTTTTTTGTGCAGCTGATAACGAGAGGTTTAGACACATAAATATTTCTACAATTCTTTAAGTTTACCAGTTCATTTCGCGTATTCAGTTGTCTGTGGGAGAGTATCGAAAATTTAGTTGAATAACATGGTCTCGATTTAAAGAACAGGGTGTGTTGTAACTCCGCGAACCTGTTATGCAGCTAGAAACGCTAATATTGTCTCTATCTCTCACTCTTATGCGATTTATCTATCTTAAAATTCCCTACCTGGATTAGAACTCAGTCTGTCTCTCTACTACTGTTATATTACAATGAAATATTTTATGTTTTTTCTAAACTTATTTGCAATATTTAGACGTGAATATTCAATTACAACTTCAATCTTGCAGTGTAACTTGGAGCATTATTTTGTCTTTGAAGCATATCTAAGTACCTTTAACCAGGTTGTTTTCCTTCCCGGACCTAGTCCCAAACCATTATGCGAAAAGGATTTTGCATTACTTCCATTCTACGCCTGCACAGTACACTGGCTCTTATCGTGTCTAAGCCCCAACTTATTATGAGAACCATAAAACTGAAATTAATAAAATTTCGGGAAACCTAACTAAGGCACATACACAACGTTTTTTATGGTATTTAGTGACGTAATCATTAAAAATGGCGGACAGCCGCCATTTTGTAAAATAATTTTAAATGGGATCATATGGAAACTATTACCTCATTTTAAAGCTCCTTTCAAGTCTTTTTCAACGACATCAAAAACATTAAAATATTACTACTAATTTATAAGAACGCAAAAACCTCAAAACATTAATTAGCGTTGAAACTCATGATTCATTAGTAATGCTTTAATGTTGTTGACGTTGTTGAAAAGGACTTGGAACGAGCTTTCAAACGAGGTATTCGTTGCCATATGATCCCATTTAAAGTTATCTTACAAAATGGCGGCTCTCCGCCATTTTTAGTGATTACGTCACTGAATACTATCGAAAACGTTGCAAATATGCCGTAGTTCGGTTTCTCAAAATTTTATTATTTCTAGTTTTATGGTTCACATACTTGGGGAAGGGGAATTTATACGGCACTGCATATTGTCACATATCAAATGAGTATCTAACCTTATGCTGCTTTTGGAACTGCAAAAAGCAGCCCAAGGGTAGTTACAAGATGCCAAGGTGGGACGCCACTTCTCTAAACTTATATTATTTTATTGGTTTTACGATGGAGTTTTAAATAAGGTCATGCAGGGCGTGGGTGAATAGAAAACCATATTAGGGAAAAACCTTATAGCCAAGGATTGCCTATGCTAGTTACAAGGAATTGATGGTAATAAGAAAAGGAGACAAATACAATTTCCTACGAATTATTTTTTATCCTTCGGGACTAATATTAACGTTGGGCACGAAATTATTCTAAATAAAGCATTATAAAATCCGGGTACATAACCCGAGCGAGCATATTAGGAGGAATTATCAATATGGAGAGTTGTATATAAGGTAATTAGGAATCCAATACGGTCAAGATAATGATAGGAATTATTTTCTAGGATACGAAAATAATTAGGAATGATTTCTGAATCATTACAAATGTAAATTTATTTTGAACTTATACACATAACCGTACACCTGCGTGATAGCCTAATTTCAAAATAACCAAAAATTTTACGGAACAACTATCGGTTTCAAAAAGCAAGATAGGTCAATTTGAAAGCTTACAACTGTTTTATTGTAAGCCCAATTGATGCGAAACTTGACAGAGATCTTCCTGTAGACATATAATAACACTCAGAAAATATAAATTTTTAGACGCTTAACTTTGTGAATTAAAAATTAAATTATCATAGAAAATGTAGTTTTGCGGCCCGTGTTTCACATACGGTCGGTTTTAGTGCTCATGGCTTCCTTATTCTTGTCTTAAAATGTGCGAAATTTTAACCAGTGGCATATCAAAGTAATATACAGGTAACTGCAATTTCAAATTTTGAAAAAATATTTAAATTTTGAAAAAAAAGTGGCGTGTTCTGGATACATGCAAACTTCGCTGTAAATGCAAATATTTTCGTTTTAAGTAGACCGATATGTAGGTTTAACTGTTCTTTAACGTTCCGTATTAAAGTACACGCATTTATCATGTAGTTTAATCCTACTTAACAAATAATTAAATTCTCAGTCGGGCGAGAGAACGGGATAGGTGGGACGAGCTTCCGATCGACGACTCAGTATGAATACCGTCGGATGCGCGATGCACGAAATCGAGCTTCACACTGCTAAAATAAACGTTCCTTAAAGAATGATATTATTTTATCGGCCGATTTATTAATCAAGGCATCTGGTATGAGCACAAGTATTTTTTTATTTATATTACACAATTTAAGTTATATATTAAATGACGTGGAGTTGTTACGAATTACTTATTAGTTACCACACTACTGTTGTAGAAGTTCGGTTGTGTTTGTGAACATATTTTCAAAATTCCAAAAGCTTTTACATTGGCGGAAAAGGGGCTAATATTAAATGCCAAAAGATATTTTCAAGAGAAATCGCGTGGGTTATCTGAAGATGTGAATAAAGTTATTGAACGCACGGCAAAGTGTCTTAACATATCCCAGCCCTCCGTTTATCGAGTATTTTGCAGTAGTTTACTATTTATTGTTTCTGATGTCCTCATTTAATATGTCGGTTAAATTGTACAATATAAATAAAAAAATTCTTGTGCTCACACCAGATGTTTTAATTAATATTCTTAATGAATCGGCCGATAAAATAATATTATTCTTTAAGGAACGTTTATTTTAGCGGTGTGAAGCTCGATTTCGTGCATCGCGCATGCGACGACATTCGTATTGAGTCGTCGATCAGAAGCTCGTCCAACGCAGCCCGTTCTCTCTCTCGCCTGAGAATTTAATTATTTATTAATTGAGATTAAACTACATGATAAATGCGTGTACTTTAAAACGGAACGTTAAAGAACAATTAAAACCTACATGTCGGTCCACTTAAAACGAAAATATTTGCATTTAGAGCGAAGTTTGCACGTATCGAGAACATGTTTTCAAAATTTGAAATTGTGGTTACCTTTATACTACTTTGATATGTCACTGGTTAAAATTTCGCACATTTTGAGACAAAAATAAAGTAGCTACGAGCACTGAAACTGATCGTCTGTAAAACACGGGCCGCAAAACTACATTTTTTATGATAATTTAATTTTTAATTTTCAAAGTTAAACATTTAAAAAATGTTTTTCTATGTCCCCAGGGAAGATCTCTGCCAAGTTTCACATCAATTGGGCTTACAATAATAAAGTTATAAGCTTCAAAGTGACCTATCATGCTTTTTGAAACCGATAGTAGATAGTAAGATGCATAAATCATAAAACTTTTCCTTTGATCTCTACTTAACTCATCACAAGAAATCTATTATTTACCTTATTGTATAGTCATTTACATACCAATGTTTGTTACATTCATAAAAAATTACTTTTTCATTATACGACGGCGAAACGAATATAAACCGGACTTTTGTTTTAGAACATTTATTGGTACAGTAAATAAAATTTTGAATACACCTTATTTTTCTATATAATCTCATTTATTCACACATTTTCCCACCGAATCGCAAGTTTTTTAATTTAGTCATCAAAGAAATAATCCGGTCACGTATGTAACCAATTGTGCACGAACGTTTCTATACCTTCGTCGTCGTCAAAGTGATGACCTCCCACTTCTTCCTTGAGTGGTGGCCCTAACATGTGGTAGTCACGTGGCAACAGAACGGGTGTGTAAGGCGGATGTTCCAGTGTTTTCCAATGAATTTTGTTCAATTCTTCTTGGGTTAATGCAGCTGTGTGTGGCCGAGCATTGTCATGGAACAGAATTGCACTTCGAATAGGTATGTCTCGCGTTTTTTGTCGATAAGCCATTTTCGCTTAGTCAAGCAGTTGGTAGTAGTACGCAGCATTAACTGTACGGGACGATCAACGAGCAATATGCCTCTGCAATCCCAAAAAATCGTTGCAAGCAGAAAGACGGGTATTGGCTTTCCGCGGTGCTACTTCTCCATGTTTTCGCCATTCCATGCTTGCCTGCTTAGACTTCGGGATGTAATGATTCACCCACGTCTCATCACAGGTGACAATGTCCCTCAAGAAATCATTCCCCCTGTTCGATATCGTGCAAGACTGTTTGCTTTACGATCTTGAGGAAGCCACTTTGTCGACACTTCCCGGTAACCCAAATCATCTGAAACGATCGATTGGGCACTTTCATGCGATATTCTGACGTGTGCAGCAATTTCCCATATTGTAAGGCGACGGTCTCCTTCAATTATCTCACGGATCGCAAGAATATTCGTCTCACTGGTGCTTGTCCGCGTTAGGCGTGCACTGACTCTCGGCAATCGAAAATTTTTTGTGCCAGTCGTAGACTTGGGCTCTTGAAAGCGTTTCTTCAGCGAACTGTGCAGTTAGTCGACGCAAAATTTCGGCAGTTTTTACGCCCTCCCACGACAAAAATTTAATAATGCGTTGCTCATCAGACGTGTGCACCTCTTGCTCAGGCATGATGCTACTAACAGCCAATCTGTTCTGGCGGACCGAACCGATTTACCTCTCCACTTTACATCCCCACCCAACACATATCAAGACGTCACGTTACTTCACCTAAGGAGCGTTATAAAGAAAAGTCCGGTTACTTACATTTGCTAATTAAATAAAATTACTACTTTGTTTTCTCTGATATTTTGTTATATAAAAATTTTCCCTAAAATCGCTTTTTACGTATGAAAATAAATTGGATATTGACTTTAGAATAAAATGGTTCACAATTGTTGCATTAATTTAAATGCGTCCCACCGGTTGACGTTTTTTTGGTTTTATTCACGAACTCGAAAAATTGGTCTTTAGAATAAAATGGTTCACAATCGTTGCATTAATTTAAATGCGTCCCACCGGTTGACGTTTTTGGTTTTATTCATGAACTCGAAAAATTGGTCATTTAAAGAGTTATTTCTAATGGGGGTTTAAACAATATGGTCGACAGTTTATCAGTTGGGAATTTTTAATTACTATACATGTATCCTTTTGAGAAATCTCGGATACAGAAAAATGTCTGGGTTAATGAAGTGATTAATTGTGCAATTGTCTCATATGCTATTTTAGACTTCTTATAAAGTTTTCTTTACACTGTTACCTATCATTGATACTTTAATCGTTACGCTAAACGTAAATCGGCAATGCTACTGGAGAATATTATAATTAATAATTCCCTTTTGTTTATGTTGCTATACCTTGATTTAAGGCAAAAGTCGTAATAATACTTTCACACCTGTTTAATTTTTTCTGAATAAACAAAAAATATGTATCAAAATGTTATTGTCTTAAACTTTGCAGTATAGGAATTAAGTATAAAAAATAAAAACCTTCATTATTGGTGTCCAAATGACCTCATTTTGGATTCATACTAACCCTATGCGTACACGAGTACGTACATACACTTAAGTTTAATTTTTTCCTGAAAATAAAAAAGTATGTACCATATTTTATTGTCTTAAATCACCCTTTATTGTGTAGGGGTACAAAAATCGAATTACTTCAACCTCGTATCATTAGCGAATTAAATATTTCCATCTATAAATTGCAATAGGAAAATTCCTATGATGATAATAAATGTTCCCAATGGGATTATATATTAAGTAGATAAACGTTTTCATACAGTTAAAGTGCAAACAATTTTAATTTGCATAAAGCAGGAAGTCGCTATTAATAAATCAATTTAGAATCAAGTGTTGTCCTACACGTTATCTAAAGTTGTACCATTTTAAATTGTATACTATCACAACACATTCTAAAAAACAATTCAAGGAAGTAAATTTGGAATGTTAAAAAGTTTAATATAAATAACAAAAAACATGCACCAAGTATCGCTTCCATAATATCAATATAACTATGGTATAGAATCTGATCTAAACAGTTAAAGGTTTGAAGCAATGTACATTCACGGGAGAGGGAGAGGGCGGGAACATGAATAACAATAAATGCAAAAAACCTAAAGAGTGGACTGAAAAACTGCTATAATGGTTTTTGGCTCAAATACTAATGTTGATCAAATAGAATTGTTCGAAAACTAAAGCAAAAGAAAAAACAAAAACAGGGTTGTAACAATATAACAAAAACTAAACAATGGGGTTGCAGTTATGTGTCGACCTTTGCGATGTGGTCGGACCAAATTTAAACTCAATTGATTTACGGAAATTGCAAAAAAAAACTAAATAGGAGTTCATCTATGTGTAGACCTACTTACATTGGGGCCGGTTCAAATTTAAATCAATATCATTTGTTTGTTCGAAAATAAAAAAAAATACGATTTTTTATGGAATCCACTCATGAGGGCGTCCGATTTCAACCAAAAAGGATAGTGCTGAACTGTAAAATAATAAGATCGATACGTTAATTTCTAACTTATCGCGGTATTTATTAAGTGTTTGTAGAGAGGCGTAATTTTCTGGTGAGTTGACGTCAGCTTCGGCGCGTCGTTTTATTGTTATACGAGATTAACATGTTTGCATTTTGTGTTAAGGTGGGTGAGCTCGTGGATGAAACAAGAAAGTTTTTGAATTTTCAACTTTTATAAACTGCATCATAATTTGTGAGATTTATCAAAGCTCAGAAAATTCAGTGAACTTGCTTTAACCATATGCTTACTTTCCTATTAATACCTTTAAACGATTTTTCAGCGATTTCTTCACGAAATAGATATATCTAAAACATTGTTCATTTTCACCCCTTTTTAGCCATCATTAAGAAAATTATAATTGATAACTGGGGAATACTCTTGGGCACAGTAGTTAAAATAACAAATATAACTAAAAGAACAAAGATTATTTTGATGAAGGTATGCCAAAGGATTTTCTTGTATAACTAAACAGAATATTAACGTATACAACAATCTTAAAACGTAAAGTTCCTATTCCATGTTTCATTCATAGCTATGACTGCATATTTCACAAAAGCAATTGTAACTTGCTTCAGAACTGATTTTCAATAGTACTCAATAATTACATTAACAGTTTCGTATAAATTACACACCTTCAATTGTAAGACGGCATAATTGGTGTTTAAAGGGCGTTGTGTATATTCGACAAAAATTGCAAACCCAACATTATACAATTATACCTTATCAGTTAAGATAACTTTATATAATTTAGCAAGGAAAAAACCTTGCAGAAGAAGAACATTCTAAACACTTTTCATTCAATCTTTTTGTTAAAAGTGAATTTTCACTTTAATTCAGTTGCAAATGTATTTCTCTAGATGTAAAAGTGGCAACAAAATTCAAAGGTTAGAGAAATTCACAAAATAAGCACATCGCAATGTGGCTACAACAGGATTCTACCTCTGTACATTTCCACAACAATGTTGGCGTATTCTCAGACCGGCAATATCTAAAGTAAAAACATTGCTAGCCATGCGCAAACCAACAATATTTTCAGAACTATAACACTAGATGTGTTATCAAGAGCCATAAAAAACATAAGAACGAATATTCGTTTGTTTGTTACCTTCTAAATGTACAATATTACATTACCTCCACAGGTACAGTGCATGGTTCCGAACTAGCTCAGCGGGATGGGTCGTAGTCCTTACCTACAAACCTACACTTACTAAAACACGCGTAGCTCAACAAAACACCAAAATCGCGAAATATACGTTAACCTAGCGCCACCTGCTTTGAAATTTATAACGGAATATGTTTGTTCTCTATAAGAAACAAAATGGGTCAAAAATGTATATCACTATAATTAATAAAATTACAAAACGCTTTTAATCAATTATTAGAAAATATAAAAAACCGTATAATTTGGTTTGAAAAGAAGCAAAATTGAAATAGTAATAAATAATTATGGCTTAGCTTAATATATGTAAATAAATAAAATAATCCTGGAACGTTCTTAGTTACGAACGTAATTTTTGGGTTAGATGTGAATCATCCTTGTGCGTTACTCTACAACTTTGGAAATTACTACACATTATTTTACGTTTTGAAAGTTGTATGTACCGGCAGGTGGACAACACGCACTCCCTCTGGTCACTTGTAAGTAACGTGTATATTGCTATAAAAGTTGAATGTGGCAACACCGCGTACAATACTCGAGATAAACATCAAGTTTAAAAATTTCTGATAAATAAGAAATATCTAAATGGTCAAAAAGGAAATTTAAAGGTCGTGTGATTCTTTTAGGTGACGCCATTTTGTCTAGTTGGCGTCTATTAAATTTAAGTTTGGAAATTTTTCTGTGATTTTACAATATTCAAATTGCAACATTACTTAATACTATGGGTATAAGTTTCCTTAAGAACTACATTACTTTTTTTTCTTCAGGAGGAAAGTCTCCAATCTTTTACATTCTTTGTGTTATTATTGATATATTTAAAATTTCCATAATTACTGCTGGCTTTCCGAAAGCAGTTAAAGGGGATTTCATGGTTTTTGGCTAGATCTCTACCTAATATACAAGAACGCAAATTACGTGATTTTCGGGTACTCTCGACAACTAAGTTAACAACGAGTTTTGCTTTATTAAGTGACGGAGCCCTGGAAATAAAATAAATTAACGATAACAGTAATTGAGTGGGTGTCACTCACTCCTATACACTACACCTCCAAATTGCTACGGAATGTGAAAATCTTCCTTTAGCTGTTAACGGTTGCTCTATATAACTATAAAGTATATCGTTCTTTTGCTTCTGTATTGCTTACTGTACAATGTAGCAACTGTACGCATCTATAGCTTTTACTTGTAAAGTGTTCCACCTACGATTTAGTAAACATTATCCAGTATTAATGTACAAGCTGTACACATTTTATGCTAGTTACTCGAGGATTCAATAACCGGCTTCGATGGAGCACTATTTATTTTTGCTGTTTATCATTATTATCACCATATGGACAGTAGGCAGTTCGTAAATTTAAATGTATTACAGATGAAGTTGTCATTACATTAGAACTACCACTTCAGAATTAATATATTTATACATGGTGGTCCATACTAGACTTTTAATGTACACTAGTTTATTTATACCTTAGATGTTTTTTTGCTTACTTTTATGTGTAAAAGCTTAGGCTATAATGCGATGTGTCAAAAGCTGATAATAGCCTGGCATTTACTTCACTGTTAAAGTATCTTTAGTTGATGAGGCCTTCAACCGCTGAATCATAAATATCGATTATCTTCACATACGTTATATCTGGGGATCATTTTGAATATTACTAAATTTAGGTTTTGTTTTAAGGATGCAATAATTATCAGTATAAGTATCAGTTACATGCCTTTCTAGGACTGCTTTATATTGCTACAGATTCTCTAAGTCAATTAACTTCATTTGGCTAGGATAGGATTTGCGCAGAACTTTTTTTTTATATTTAAACTGTAATAAACGCAGTTGTGTTCATGTTTGCTTAACGTTTGAAGGAGAACTCTTCCTCAAACCACGCGTGCCTCATTTTTGTTTGTTGCAGGCATTGTCGCTCATGCGTACGTTTTTTTTGTTTTATTCTAGCTAACCTGGTGCGACATCGTCTCCTGCTGTGTGATAGTGCTAGTTGAGTTAATTCATTTTGTTTATTAATTTTTTTGTAGCACTTTAAGTGACTTATTATTACTATTATTGTGACTGTATTGGATTCATTATACTGTAAATGGTTCATGGTTCCGTATTGTTATTTTGTATTTCTGTTTCTGCAACAATATACTGATCTTTCATACATATTGTGGCTGAGGGCTGTACAAAATAAAGATTTGTGTTGGACGACCATTATTTGTTTATCTTATTGTATTATTGTCTCGTGTACTTAATTAACCTGTCCTCTTTCAGATAAGCGTTTGTTTCTTTATTTTAACTGCGACCATCGTCACAACTGTGCCTTCGTACTTTTCTTTGTTCCAGGGCTATACAAGAGCAAACCAAGTGGTACCCTTTTTTTTACTTTTATTGTGTTTCCACGCTAACCACACGCCCACGCATCCAAGTGCTTTCCAGAAAGGCTAAGCTACCGGTTGACGGCACACCTATTTTGGACATCGGTACATCTGTGAACCTGACAGTACTCTATTTTAGGCAGATCATTAGCCTACATCGTTATCTTTATCTAAATGGGTAATAAATACATGATTAATTCCATTCCAAGGAGACAAACACTTCTTTATAAAGGCAGGGCTGTACTTAAGATGTAATTAAATTTGTACAAATACTTTACGTTCATAGTAAAATTGTTACTCCAACTTGATTTTTTTTAATAATGATAAATAGATCATGTTCATAAAATATTTTTATTATAAATTAATATTGTTACGTTTCGGCATTATCTTTCGGCATGGTCTTTTTCAAACATTATAAATATGAAGCATATTTGCTATCATCCATTTTATAAACATGCTCACTACGTCATTATACTTAATTTAATTACTGGAATACAATAATATTTTGACAAAGAGTTATTTCTCATTTAAATTTTAATGATTAATGGAGGTTAAGATTACTTTTTATTCATTTTTGGTTTCAAACAAATTGTGTTTTCTTCTCTGTAAACTTTACTTGAGATTTATATTTGAAAGAAGTATATTGTAGGTAGCAGATAGAGTAAATGTTATTCCGTATTATAAGTGTTTTGTAACTGTGGTTTCATATTAGTTGAGTTGATCGGCCTATTTCCACAGTTTTAGCTTTTTGAGCGCGACGTTTCGGAAGCGGACTCTGCTTTCGTCATCAGGCTTAGTCCTGAGAAAGACTGTTTTCGCACTTGGGTCGAATTCATATGTTATATAATTTTTTCCCAAGCACTTGACTACTCTCATATTCGAACTTGGTACCTTTCACTTACTACTTGGTACCTTTACCGCTGAGCCACTGAGAAACCCAATATATATTTTTTAGAACATATATATTAAACTTTTTCGTGGTTACGCAGAAGTTTATTGCGCATGTTGAGCCGTAACTTATTGCGCAGGTGTATTGCACTTAAGCCCTTCCCGCAATATTGGAATCCATATGGGTTTCATTTCCACACTAGCTTGGCGCACTAGCTGTTATTGTTTAATAGCAACAGGAAGTCGCAATTATCGGTAAAAAAAAGATAATTAATTAGGGGGTTTTAACTTGAAAAATCTGGAACACTGCAATTGTGATAGGATCTGTAACAAACAAAATACACTCACGTACCACACAAAAACTACACACACCCCACGCGTTTCAATAGCTAAGCTATCACCATCAGCGGTCGACTGGGGTGGACCGGGTCGAAGTACCGTAATAATTTTAGTTTTTCGGCGTGTTTTATTTTATGTATGTAATTAAGGGTTAAAATGAAGAAAAAACTATATGATGGGGAGGAAAGCTGAAGTTCTACCACGGAACCAGAAACTTTTTACAAAAAATAATGACAAATCGCTTAAAGGCCTTATACGCATGGAATTGATTAAAATCCCACTGATTAGTAATTAATTATAGTGAAACATACGCGGCATCAGGGCTAATCTTAATACTGTTCACCAACATCTTGAACAATTACAACCTGACATTTCTATCTGAAACACAAGTCTCTTCTGAAACCAATGATTCACCCGACTTGCAATATCCCCAATACAACCTTCACTCTAACTTTCGACGTAACGGAGGCGGATGTGCCTATATCAAGGACAGAATTGTTTGCAAGAGGTTCTTCCTTGGGAAATAAAAATTCGACGTCATTTGGTTTAAACATTCTGGTCCTAAATTTGTGAAACTTTACTGTTGTATTTATAGACCTCCTAATGACAGTAACTTTCAAGACTTCTTCGATTACCTTAGTTTGAAAGTTGACTATCTTGTCTCCGTTTCCATCTTGCGATATCTCAATTGTAGGAAAAATGTTCATAACTCTAATTGGCTTCAATTTTCATCTACTACTAATCCAGCTGGTCATAGTGCAGAAACATTTATTTGCTTTTGGTTGTGATCTCAGACAAATGATTTCTGAACCCACAATAATCCCTGATAAACCTAGCCATACTCCACATCTTCTAGACCTCATTCTTACGTCAACCCCACTTGTTTATAAAACTTCCGTTCTGTACCCTCTAGGTCTATCTGACCATTGTCTAATAGAAATAATTTCTACTGTTCCTAATTCCGCTGTTGTTTGCAACACTGACTAGAACCTTGTGACGTTTTAAGTTAGATACATGGAGTGATTTACGATACTTATTTGCAACCTTTCCATGGCGTGAATATTGTTTGAAGTAGCCCTCTTCTTTGGACATTGCTCTTTGAGTATCTGAAGTCATCGTATATGTCAATCACGTTCCTAATCCTGGTTCAATAAGGCTTGTGCTGATGCAATATCTTTGAAAAATAAATCTTATACTAAATGGCAAAAAAACTGTCAAAAATAATTCAGAATACGTTGGTGCTAGAAATATCTACAAAAGTGTCATCACTAAAGCTAAAAACATGTTTGAACAACGAAAATTCCCAGGCGGTATCCCAGTTATTGTCTTAAAAGAAATGTTGCCCCGAACTAGTACCAGTCCTATCTAAGCTCTATTCGATCTCGATGTGTTCTGGGGAATTTCCTTCATCATGGAAGTTCAACCTATTACCAAAAAAGGCGATAAGACCGATCCCTCGAACTATCGACCAATTTACATCACTTCCATTTTGGCTAAAATCATGGAAAAAGCCATCAATCAGCAACTGCTCTCGTTCCCTGAAACAACAAACTCCTTAGTGACCACCAATACGGGTTTAAGCAGAGTCGTTCAGCAGGTGATCTTCCATATGTAACTCAAGTTTGGAATAATACATTAGAACAATCTGGTGAAACAGTTGTAATCACTTTAGATATATCAAAGGCATTTCACCAAGTTTGGCATAATGTTTACCCGCCAAACCCACCGGGTTTGGTGTCAATAGTAAAACCACCCGCAATTGACATGTACAACCATATCATGGTAGGAGTCGTCATTTTAGATGGCAATATTGCCTATTACAGAATTGGAGTACGGCCCAAAAAATATTACCTGCGTTTCTTCTTTCATCTAATAGATGTGATGAATGTTAATGCATGGAATCTCTACAAAATAGATAGCAAAGGTATCGATCTTGCAAAGAAAGCTATTCTTGACCAAATGAACTTCAAGGCTGCAATTGCTAACAGTTTATGCTTGCTAAATAAAGTTATTTCGAAAAAAAAGAGGAAGACCAAATAATGGATTAGACCCTATAGCTATTTTTTTTACTTATAGTATTCCCGAACAGGCTAAGATTGTCTAACGTGCTAAAGCACTCAGGAACACTGGAAGGGTTTAGGGATATTGTTACGTTGTCGAGAAATGTTTATGAATGGCTAACTTAAATTGACTTAAGTCAAAGTTTGGAGGAAAACAGGAACTGGGTAGTGCATTCCACAATTTGGCCGCTGTGTGGAAAAATATAGATTAGCCCGTTCAGTGTGACACGATGGAATTTTGAGTGCGTAATTATGGTGTGAATGGGCTAACCGAGTGTTCCTAGCTAAAATGGCCTGCGAAGGTATTAAGGAGTGTATTTCGGAGGCACACTTGCCATGGTAGTAGCGATAGAACAAGGAAAGAACCGAAACTAGTCTTCTATGCCCAAGAGACAGTAGGTCAGAAGTCAAAGACGGGTCATTTATAAGCCTTATAGCTCTTTTTTGGATGCGGTTTACCATATCAAGGGCGTATTGGGGATCACTGACCCAGAGATGTGAATTGTATTCCAGATGAGGTCGAATTTCAGCGTTATACAGTAAAAGGAGTTGTTGCGATGTGAAGTACTGTTTAGATCTGTATATAAAGCCCAGTTTACGGGCAGCTGTTTTGCTGGTTGAAAAAATGTGGTCAACCCATGAAAGGTTCGATAATACGGACATCCCTAACATAGAAATAGAGTTCTAAGCCTTTCATATTTACAGCAGGAAATGATCGGTCTTTCTTGGCGGACACAAGGTAACACTGCGTTTTATCGGCGTTGAACGTGAGTAGATTATTCCTTTCCCATTCAAGGACACGTTCTAAGTTACTGTTGATTGAGGCTGCCATTTTCACCTTAACGTCCTGTCTAGACTTATTGTTGTGAGAAAACTGAGAACTACAATGTAGAGTGCTGTCATCCGCAAAGCAATGGATCGGGTTAATTGTTGAGGAAATTAGGTCATTTATGTACAGCAGGAAAAGTATGGGAGCTATCACTGATCCTTGGTGTACTCCGCCTTAATAGTAGTTTCTTTCCAATAGAAGCCATGTGGGGTCTTTGTTACATTCTAAATACATTTTCTTAATACAATTTTTCGATATCTTGTCAATTTGACCCATTTTTCAAAATTCCCGTGAAATCTATGGTCACGTAACAGATGTCACAATGCATTTTTTGGTTGTCAGACATGCAGAAACGAACCGCCTATACAGTTTTTCAGAAATTTCAATAATAAAAATTTTTCCCATATGTGTCCAACTTTATGGCGGTCCCTGTATATATAGTACGTAAATTAAAATTTAAAAATACATACAGAAAAAGAATTCCTCGACTGGGATTCGAACCCACGATATGTTCTTTGCTAGAGGGAACCGAGGGAACGAATCTCACTCGATTTAAACTTAATTTGTATGCATTTTTTTATATCAGTACTGATGTCCACTAACTTTATTTATTATATGTATATATAATATATATATATATATATATATATATATATATGCACGTAACACAAAACAACCCCCTTTTCAATAATCAGAGCTTCTATTATCTATTTAATCGGAGAAGATTGTTCAGTTCACTATATTAACCCTAGCATGTATATACGAGTACCTAATCAAGTAAAATTAGATACTAATAATCTGAACATTCTTATCCCTAAGAAAAGAGGATTTGTACTTGAAAGCTAACAAACATAGTAATAATATGACGTAGACAACCGGTATACACACAATTTATGCTTTGGCTTTCTGCTAATGTGCAAAGTAGCGTAAGCAGTAACTAATAAAAGCATATCAAAAATGGACGCTAAATACTAACACAGCACTGGGTGTTTTATGTAAAAGTTCAGTAATAATTATTCTAAATTTGGTTAAATTAAGTGCACAAAATAGTAGTTAATGGTTTGATCAAATTATAACCGTTTGATAGTAAAATCTTTACAAAATTAAATGGATTCGGATATCAATGACACCGAGGTTGTAACAAAGGTAAACAATTTATTAAAATTCTTTGTAATATGGTTAATTTAAAAGCACGTTTGTGCAGATACTGTAGCTATTCCTGCTGAAGGCAGCGTATAACAGATGATAGGTTCGAGAGTAAACTCAGAAATACAATGTTTATTAGTACTGGAGATAAAGGAAAAATCCGACCTGTATTGAACGAGTGTTTGAGCTTTAGTTAATACAGTTTAAATTACATTCTCGTATTCTCCAATGATAAGTTAAACATCAACGATAACGAGAACAAAGTAATTGAAGCACAGCTCTCAATCATTTACGAGCAGTCCCATTTAAGAACATCGTAGCAAAACTAAAAGCGAGACGAAAGTTATACTAACGAATATTCGACTAATACGTAATGAAAACGAAGAGAACGAAAAACGAGAAGAGAGAGCTGAAAATAACGTTGTTTTACCTCTGTAGATCGAAGAGGAGTTCTATGTGATGATTTAACCCGATCTGATCAAATGATAATTCTTTTAAGAAACAGTATTTAATTTTCGTATGTTCAGCCTGAAAAAAAGATTCTAATTACAACAAAGTTGAACGAAGCAGAACAAACTTACCCCCTTTTGTGCAAGTAACATTATTTTACACCCGCACCAATAGCGATTATATTACTTTACAAAGTAAAGAAATATTTTCTATGAAAAATTCTCCTTAAAGATGGTGAAATACACCGAATAAATAGCAACAAGAGAGATTTTCTAAAATGTAATCACATCACAAAAAATGACCGTTTTAGAAAGAAGCACACCTCCAGAAAAGGGTTTCAACAGAATTCTCTTATCAAATTTGTTATAATACAAATGTCCATATGTGTATTTACAATAAAGCATTTCAGTAATATGTAATTATTTAATGGTACCACCATCTAGTGGTATTTGTAAGTAGATTATGTAAAACTAACCATAACCCACAAACATCGCATAGATGGCGCTAGTATGAACTTTTATAAAGTAAGAAAGGTAAATACGAAAAAGACATATATCTTAATTCTTAGACAAGGAAAGAAAGGGTACTCGTAACGCGCATAGCTGCCAATGACCCTTGTGTGAGGCTGATTATCGATCGCCGTCATTACTTGTGTGCAAACAGTCGTGGTGACATCAAAAGAATTTTCTGTTTTTAAGTGATTTTTGTGTTTTGACTTTAATATTATTTAGTGTATAGCATGGCGGGTTTTTCAAAAATCACATCACACAAAATGGTCGTTTTAGAAAGAAGCACGCCTTCAGAAACTTCTGTATTTTGAAGATTAGATACAGTATTTCTAGGCATGTCTTGCTCCAAAACAAACAGTAATAAATGATAATACCATAAGCTGGGATGGTACACGTCATTTGTACTGCTGCCGGATTTAATAGAACTTTGCACCTTTTTATGTTTTTTTTCCGAAAGCACCCCCGTATAGTATTAATTTTTTTAATGACTGATTCTTTCGTTGCGTGTTTTTGTCCACTTCTTTCAATTTTATAACCAATTCCTCATACGCTGCATTTTTCTTGTTTGAGGCACATTTTGATGCTGATGTTATTATTTTAATTTATTAGCGATATCGCCACTGTAAGAAACCGAACCGTGCACGGACTTGTTTACTACTCACGGCGACTCTTCCCCGTGCGGTTATAATTGCACACGCAAAAATCAAACAGCGCTTGATTCCCAACTACTTAACTGTACACGCCGTACGATTACCCATACACAGTGAGTTTTAACTGTACCCCGTAACGTGCGCATTCAAGTCTTGAGTTATCCCCCTGTGTGAGTAGGGCCTTACAAATTAAGTTGTAAATTAGATCCTTTTTGTTAATTTCTCCTACTCTAATTGTAAAAACACTTTTTTATGTAAATATTTTATTCTTCTAATTAAAACTGCATATTAAACTACATGCTTATTTACAGTTATTACTTGTAGTTTTTATGTGTTGCAAAAATACTGAAATTTAACCCTCCAGTGCACGAGTGGGGTCTGTGAGTCCATGCAGTATCTGAAAATGCCTATAACTTAAAGAAAAATGTATTTAACAGTATCATCTCCTATGTACCTTCCTGAGATGTAAAACTAAATGTTTTTTCGATTAGTTAGTCTTTCAATACTTATTAAAGTTTTTTTATAAAAAAATGAAATGTACTGATAGATCCAACCCGTCCACTCGTGTAACTTTCAGTGAAATTGTAAATTCCATTTAACAGCGCTGTATTATACCCTAATGAAGTGTGTATGAACATAGTTTGTTTATTTAAGTTCATATTACTTCGTTATGCTCGATGCTGACTAATTTAGGTAGGTATATTTTACTTTTAGAACTAGTATTTCTTTGACCTTCCATTTAGTTACAAGTGTGTGCGCTGATTTTTGTACAGAATTTATATAGTGTTTTATGAGAACATAACGTAAAAAAGGTAGGAAAGACATTCTGATGCTTCTAGTTTCTTACTTTCAATCAATTCAATTACTCCAGTATTTTATACTTAACTAAACTGTTGTAAAGTTTTTTTTTTGTTATCGATAAATGCATTATTGTGAATTTTTGTTATGATGTCAAATAAATAGTATACACTCGGTACATTTTTTTCTGTGGGAAGAGTACATAAATACATACGTTACACTTAATAACGCAGTTTATTTTTTATTTTTATATTTTACATTTATAACTATTCTATACAGATGCATCAATGGATTCATATGAAAGAGAAATAGCTGGGCTTAGAGTTCTTTATGAAGAGGTGACGACATCATCTGAATCTTCTACTAGCGAAAGTGACGACGACTGTTCGGCGGATGAAAATTTCGCAATTCAAAGTGAACACGAAACTGATACAGAGCAAGATGAGCCTTCGAGTGAAGATGATGAACCTGAGAGTACAGCATCTACATCAGATAGATCACGGTACTACTATGGCAAAGATGGTACAAAATGGAGCAAGGAAGCTCAACCACTGAACGTAAGAACAAGACAAAGAAATATTGTTTCTCATATTCCAGGAGTATTAGGAGAGCTCAAACATGCAATGTTGGCAATATTTCTTTGCTGAAATCATAGATCTCACTGTTTCAAACACCAACGTATATATATCTCACATAGAGATATGACAATTCGACGGCTGCATTCACAGAAAGAATGTGTATTCATTTATCTGGTTCTGGTCGCAACATCACCATGGACCGCTGGTTTACCGGATATCCCATCGTAAGCAGACGATTGCGGGAACACCGCCTCACAGTTGTTGCAACTATTCGGTCCAATAGGCGAGAACTTCCCATTGAGCTAACAAATATAAAAAACAGACTAGTTCATTCTTCTATATTTGGTTTCAGTGTCGACATGACTGCCGTTTCTTATGTACCCAAAAGGTCAAAAAATGTATTACTTGTTTCTTCCATGCATAACGACAGTAAAATTGATGAGACTACTGGTGATCTTTCCAAGCCAGAAATGGTAACTTTCTATAATTTGACGAAAGGAGGTGTCGACGTTGTAGATAGAATGACAACATCCTACAATGTGGCAAGAAACACTCGACGTTGGCCAATGGTAGTATTTTATGGTCTATGGAATGTGGCTGCTATAAACGCTTTCATTATCTATAAAGCAAACAACCCCAATGGCGAATTCACTAAAAGTCGTTCTCTTCTTGAAAAATTTAGGCATAGAACCTGTGAAGGAAAGCTTGACTGAACGAGCAACCAGAAAGCACCTTCGTAGATGTGTTCGTGAAGTGGCGAGTGGTCTTTCCGATGTTTCAACCCCTGAGGATGTACCTGACCCTCCCCCTAATAAAAGAGGACACTGTAAATATTGTAAAAAGAGGAAGACAAGGTATTTTTGCAAATTTTGCAAGTGTTGGCTTTGCATGGAACACATTGTTGCATGCTGTAGTGAATGCATTGAAAAAAATTACTCAAATTTATAGTGGGGTAGTTTGTGTGCAGAATTTTTTGTATTCATTTTATTAATGTTTTTATGTCATATTATTGTTTATACATTACATCATCTATAATAAGTTTTTTATGTAAAGTATTGCATTTATATCTTTTTAAATAAAAAGTGTCCAAAAAGGCATCTAGATGTAATTATTGATGTATATATATATTTAGAACAAGTTTTTTTCCCGTATGTTCAACTATGATAACACTAAAATAAGCAGACTTCATCACAGAATACAAGATATAGGTTGTTAGAAACCAGATGTTTTATTGACTTTACAGTAAATAAACAATATAACAATTTTTACTAGGGCAAGCACTATTATGTAATTTCTGTTAGCTAGAATAATTAATTTTATGTGTCCAGGAAATCAGATGCTTTATTGCCTTCACACTTATTACTAGGACAAGCACTTTTATTGTATTTTCTTATTGAATACTAATTAATTCTAGGAAACGCTTAACTTTTGTTCGAATTAGATGTTTTGCTTTTTTTTACGATTTCTTTTAAGGGGTCAATGCAACCCCATAAATATGTCAGAAATATTGTTATTAATTAGGAAATGCTTACTTTGTAGAAGTATGTAATTCCATAAATATGTCAGAATATTGTAACTAGGAAATGCTGACTTTGTAAATTTATGAGGGCCGCTACCGGTCAAGGAAAACGTTGCGGTTGACTACGCCTAATTTTTGGCATATATTTAAAAATAAAAGAGGATGATGGTCAGTCAATCGCAAGATTTTCCGGTGCTCGGATATACTGCCGCTCTCTCATTTGATTTGTACTCAAATAAATCGCACGTGTAGTATTTGAATTTTATGTTTTGTTTTTTTTTTGTGTTATCTTTAATTGTAAAATTTCTAACATCAGAAGTGGGATAAATCTACGGTCTGTTGGTGAATTGTGATAGTGTGCGTGAGTGAAAAGAAATAATAATTTTTAACATGGAAGGAAAGTCGGATCGTGAGGATACTACTCAAACGTTGCTGGTGGAGTTGGTGAAAACTCTGCAGTCGCAAAAATCTGCAACACATGTTGAAGTACCATATTTTCGACCAGAGGTAAACGAATCCAGCAAATGGGTGAGTCACGTTGAAGAAATAAAGCATGAATTAGCATGGTCTGATGTGGAAACGTTAGCTAGACTGGGTCGATTTCTTTTGAACGGTGCCAAAAGATGGTATGAATGTTGTAATCCCGACCGAAGGGATTGGGTTACCTTTCGAAAAGATTTTATTGAGGCTTTTCCTCCAAAAAGGAACTTGGGTCGCTTATTATCGGAAGCGGCAGCTTTTAACAGTTCCCTCCTTAACACTTACGAAACGTATGTTCATGAGAAATCAGCCTTGCTAAGAAATCTTAGAGCGAATTGGTCTGAAAGTGATCTAACGGAACTTGTTGTCAATGGAATAAGTAACCCGATGTACGAAATGCAGCAGTGAATGCTAACTGTCCTACTATATCCGCACTCTTAGTTTTCCTTTCAAGTTTTCCAAAACCGCCGCGAAAGGATCTAGAGGTCCGTAAGTTTGGAACCAACGCTCCATTTACTAAAAGAAAATATCCCTTCGGCGATGGTGGAAATTTAAGCGGTTCGGTAGTCTCGCGAAAGAAATGTTTTCAGTGCGGTAAGACTGGGCATATTCAGGCAAGCTGTCGTTCGAGAGTGACTGGTTCGAGTAAACAATCTGATTTATCGAGTTCTCACAATGACTCTTGCGCCTTCTGTGCTAAGCGCGGTCATAACGTGTCAAATTTCTTCACAAAGGCTCGTACGTAATTCGGCGCAGAGAGTTGCCCGGAATAAATAGAATTTCAGACAGTGTTTCCTTCAACCCATATGACATCGATGCACCCTTCGAACATCACGATGCGCTCCAAAGGGTACTTCGTGAATTCACAGGGATGATAACCAGCGGAAATAAAGTGCGAACAGTGAGAAATGCCAGTTTAAAAATTAGATTAGAAAAAGACGTTATTGTTAACCGTCCTCCATACCGTTTGTCTGCCAGCGAAAGAGATGCCATGCATGAGATTGCTGAAGATTTGCTTGCAAATAAAATTATTCGGCACAAGCGAATCTCCTTTTGCGAGCCCGGCCCTTCTCGTAAAAAAGAAATCTGGTACATATCGCATGTGTGTGGACTTTCGAGAACTTAATCGTGTTACTATTAAAGACCGATTCCCTCTCCCCTTGATTGAAGATCAATTAGATCGACTAGGGAAGGCAAGGTTTTTCACATCCTTGGATATGGCGTCAGGATTTCATCAGATACCCATCCACGAGGATTCCATATGCAAAACTGCTTTCGTGACTCCCGACGGACATTTTGAGTACCTGAGGATGCCTTTTGGCCTAGCCAATGCACCCGCTGTATTTCAAAGAGCCATCAATCTTGCACTGGGTCAGTTGAAGGATACCGTGGCATTAGTGTATTTTGACGATGTCTTGATCCCTAGTTTGACGCCCGAAGAGGGCTTAGCATACACTAGACAAGTGTTAGAAGCGTTAGATTTGAATGGATTTTCGCTTAACATTCAAAAGTGCCGTTTTCTGCAACCTTCTGTGGAGTATTAGGAAGAGAAATATCCAGTGACGGTATAAGGCCTGGTAAAGCTAAAGTTGAAGCCTTGATCAACTCGCCTATACCCACATCCGTTAAACAAGTTAGGCAATTCATGGGACTAGCGGGATACTTCCGAAAGTTTGTACCCGAGTTTACCAGCAGAACCGCATGTATAACGAGATTAACAAAGCAGGATATCTCGTTTGAATGGGGCGTGGAGCAAGAAAAGGCAAGACAGTACGCAATAGGTCATTTGACATCCAGACCCTTACTTACGGTATACAACCCAGAACTGCCGACCGAATTACATACCGACGCAAGTAGCATTGGGTATGGAGCTATTTTGATCCAATTACATGGAATGCAACCGAAGGTAGTAGCGTATTTTAGTAAAAGAACAACCGGCATTGAAAGTAAGTATCACTCATATGAGCTTGAAACACTGGCAATTATACAGGCATTAAAACACTTTCGTACTTATTTATTGGGTCTTAAGTTCAAATTAGTTACGGATTGCAACGCCATCAAGGCTACAGCTAACAAGAAGGATCTGATACCTCGTGTAGCCCGATGGTGGATGTACATGCAGGATTTTGATTTTGAAATATCGTATAGAAAAGGAAGTAACCTACCCCATGTAGATTACTTAAGTAGGAACCCTGTTGGAATAGTTCGGAGAGTAGCACACCGTGACTGGGCATATATAGAACAAAAAGGGAACGAAGAAGTCCAAGACCTACTCAGACGGCTTAGCGAGGGTGCTGTCGATTCTAATCAATATACTGAAAGAGAATGTTGTATCACAAGCGTTCTAAGGAAGACGGTACTGTGAACCTGCAGTGGTATGTCCCAAGACAAAGTCGGTTAGGATTGCTTCGTATATTTCATGACGAGCAATGTCATATTGGCGCTGAAAAGACATAAGCATCTATTTCTGAGCACTTTTGGTTACCACGTATGAGAAACTTCATCAAATGTTATATCAAACATTGTGTAATATGTGCGATCAAGAAAACAAGAACAAGGCCACTGCAAGGCACCATAAAATCTGTGGAAAAGCCAAAAGAACCCTTCCACACCTTGCATATGGACTGTTTGGGCCCTCTTCACATGGCTAACGAGAATTACAAACACATTCTTGTTATCATCGACGCCTTCACGAAGTATTGCATTCTAACGCCCATGAAGTCAGTTACTACTGTTGAAGCTCGTGAGAAACTACAAAATGTGCTGGCCCTCTTCGGAACTCCCAAAAAACTTATTATGGATTCTGCGACATCCTTTAAAAATACAACGTTTCCCAAATATCTAGACGCCTGGAAAATAGAATACCATTACGTTACACCAGATATCCATAGGGGAAATGGACAAGTGGAAAGATACATGCGAACAATTCGTAACCTACTTAGGATCGAAACTATCACCAAGTCAGAATGGCCGAGTGGTTTATGGAAGATACAGCTGGTATTAAATAGTACTGTCCAAAAGTCTACGGGTATGACCCCTCTTCAACTTTTGTTAGGGGTTAATGGCTCCACCCCTCTGATACAAGCTCTATTACAAAATATTTCGGAAGATTTAACGCCTGTTCGTAATCGGGAGATAGACAGACAGCGAGTTTCACAAAAGTTATCCCAAACAAATGTAGAAGAGAGTAATCGTAAAAGGAAAAATTTCACACATTTTACTCCAGGCAATTTTGTTTTAATGCACCGTGATTCACAGATGCATATTAGTAAAAGCGATTGTGAGTTTTTAGGTCCGTACGAGGTGGTGAAATGTATTGAAAATGGTCGGTATGAACTTAAGAAAGTTGGTACCAGTATAATTACGAAAGCAGCCAAGGAACAGCTAAGATCATGGCCCTCACAGTGGTCTCTGACGTGCAACATGAAAGAGATCCTAGAGTTTCTGGAGGAGAACGATGATGTTAAGTAGGTAAGGTGCTTTCTGATGCTTGATGGTCTCTGTCCCGGTAGTGGTAGAGCCAAGTGATCGCTGCGGTGCCCACTATGCACGATATGCTTGATGGTCTCTGTCCCGGTAGTGGTAGAGCCAAGTGGTGGCTGCGGTCCCCACTATGCACGATATGTTTGATGGTCTCTGTCCCGGTAGTGGTAGAGCCAAGTGGTCGCTGCGGTGCCCACTATGCACGATATGCTTGATGGTCTCTGTCCCGGTAGTGGTAGAGCCAAGTGGTGGCTGCGGTCCCCACTATGCACGATATGTTTGATGGTCTCTGTCCCGGTAGTGGTAGAGTAAAGTGGTCGCTGCGGTGCCCACTATGCACGATATGCTTGATGGTCTCTGTCCCGGTAGTGGTAGAGCCAAGTGGTGGCTGCGGTCCCCACTATGCACGATATGCTTGATCTGTGTCCCGGCAGTGTTGCCAAGTGTTGGCTGAGGTCTCCACTATGCACAATATGACTGACGGTATCTCTGTTTAGGTACGTGAATGAGAAGCTCCGAGAACGTCGCCAGAGTCAGGTTGGCCGTGTTAGAAACCAGATGTTTTATTGACTTTACAGTAAATAAACAATATAACAATTTTTACTAGGGCAAGCACTATTATTGTATTTTCGTTATTATGTAATTTCTGTTAGCTAGAATAATTAATTTTATGTGTCCAGGAAATCAGATGCTTTATTGCCTTCACACTTATTACTAGGACAAGCACTTTTATTGAATACTAATTAATTCTAGGAAACGCTTAACTTTTGTTCGAATTAGATGTTTTGCTTTTTTTTACGATTTCTTTTAAGGGGTCAATGCAACCCCATAAATATGTCAGAAATATTGTTATCAACTAGGAAATGTTTATTTTGTAGATGTATGCAACCCCAGAAATATGTCAGAAATATTGTTATTAATTAGGAAATGCTTACTTTGTAGAAGTATGTAATTCCATAAATATGTCAGAATATTGTAACTAGGAAATGCTGACTTTGTAAATTTATGAGGGCCGCTACCGGTCAAGGAAAACGTTGCGGTTGACTACGCCTAATTTTTGGCATATATTTAGAAATAAAAGAGGATGATGGTCAGTCAATCGCAAGATTTTCCGGTGCTCGGATATATTGCCGCTTTCTCATTTGATTTGTACTCAAATAAATCGCACGTGTAGTATTTGAATTTTATGTTTTGTTTTTTTTTGTGTTACCTTTAATTGTAAAATGTCTAACAAGGTATATCTGTTGTTTATAATTATTATTACAATGTGAAAAAGTGGTCTTGACAGGCCCCACCCGTTCACTGGTGTAACTTTTATAGCACCCGTCCACTGAAGGGTTAAAATTATAAAAAAATGGTTTGAACAAAATTAAATTGTTTGCATACATATTTCTAGACTGCTACATTGTGTAAAATAATGATATATTAATGACCCACATTCTTTAAGGTACTTATTTAGAAAGTAGTTCATTATAAGGTAATTTTGTTTATAAGAATAAATTATATTATTATATTTTCAATTACGTTTTAATTTTTTTTTATAAATTGAAGGAATATATTATATTTCAGTAGTTAAATAAACTTTTGAATACCACTATCAAAGAATTACAACAGAAAATTTAGTCTTTAAAGAGACGCCTAAAACAAATATTTCTATCTTCTTGTAATACACCTGACACAAATACAGATGTTTTAAACGTATAGTGTCCGTCTTAGTTCACCACCCACAGCGACGATATTGTAGCATTCCATTCTCTCTATTTCCAAATATTGTGTGTTAGAACGAAATAGATACAAACTACGAGTGTGCACGCCAAATAAAGCGCTAAGCCGAAATTCGCAATCATTCATTTTACGGACTATATCAGAAAAGTTTCCGGGAAGAAATGGATGCACAAGACCGCGACAAATGGAAAGAGATGAGGGAGGCATATGTCCCCATGCGGATGAAAGACGCTGAAGAAGTTAAAAGAAAATTTCTAATAAGAAAACGCATTTTTTTAAAACAAAAATTCAGGCATAATGGAGTTAAATCACAATAACCGTTCAAAAATAAATACTTAAATTATCTCAAACTGGAAAGAAAATGTATTAGAAATATCAATATTTATATCCCTTAAGCAGATTAACTAAAACAAATAAATCTATGACTTCATCGCAATCACATCTGTTTTTGTCTAAACATTAATAGAAATCTTTGAAAAACACATTTTATACATTTGGCAAATGTTTTAAATTTAGAAAAAGTCTTATTAATGAAAAGGAACTAATTTCACGGATCTCTAACTTTTTTTTTTAAATAAGAGAAGTACGCATCGACATATACAAAATTAGCGACTTAAAGGAAGTTGGCAAATTATGTTTTTTTACGTAACGCCGCATAAAAAAATTAATTGAAGGTTAATTCTATAAAGAGTGTACAATTAACTATTTTAAGTTATACTTTTTTATGAAGGTTGTCTTAAAATACTTATTGATTAAATATATACTGGCCGTCATAATTAAATGAACACCCAGTAAACGCTGATGTTTTTAATCAAATTTAGTATTTAGTTCCTATTAAGAAACGATGAAAATTTCAGTAAGATACAATAAAGATTAATCAAGCAATCATCGACGATGAAATAAAAACTCTTTCTTTTCATTTGGGATTAGTTACTTAAGTGTAAGCTTAATAAGTTGAAATAATGCCCCCTGTAGGACATCGTGCAAATTTCCATCAGTTAACCGAGTTTGAACGTGGCAGAATAATCGGTCTACGGGAAGCCGAGTTATCAATTCGTGATGTTGCCGCTCGCGTGGGACGCAGAGACGCCACAATTTCCTTATGTTAGCGAAGATGGTCAGAAAATAATGAGGAACCACGATGTTTGCGTCCCGGACGTCCTAGACGCATCACTGATCGTGAAGATCGTGCTCTTCAGCTTGTAGTTCTTCGGGATCCTTTTTCAGGGAAATTGGTGATAAATCGAGAGGATTAACTGATCATAAAATCTCATTACGATCGACGTATCGAAGAATTCGATCTTTTGGGCTCAGACCATGCCGACCATTGCTTTGTTTACCTCTAACTCCACGCCATCGTACTGAACGGCGGCAATGGTGTAACGAGAGGTTGCATTGGAATGTGCAATGGAATCAAGTCATCTTTAGTGACATGAAGGTCGCAAATTGGTTAGAAGACGTCCTGGAGAAAGACGCAAATTGCAGTTTTCTGTACAACGGCATGCTGCTCTCACTAAAGGTGTGATGGTGTGAAGGGATATCTGCCATGGAAACAGATCTCCTCTAGTAGTTATTGAGGAACATTAAATGCAAATTGATACATAAACAACGTTCTTGAACCAGTATTACTGCCATATCCGCAAGAAATAGAAAATGTGCGGCCGCATAACGCAAGGGTTGCTTTGGAGTTTCTAAATACTGCTAATTTGATCTGCTTCCATGGCCTTGTTCGTCAGACTTATCGCCAATCTAACATTTGTGGGATATGGTAGGACGGAGAATAAATGATCTACAGTCACTCCCAAACAATGTAGATGCCCTTCAACAACAGATTTTAGAAGTGTGGGATAGTATACCTCACGTTACCACAGATTCACTCATTTCAACTACGCCTAATAGGCTATCTGAATGTGTGAGAGACATCGTTTATTAATAGGAATAAAATACATGTTTTCAGAAAATTTCATTAAAATACATCAGCGTTTACTGTGTGTTCATTTATTTATGGCGGCCAGTATACCGGGTGCCCAAAGAGTCACGTAACAGAAGATTGTGGATTCGCTATTGATCTTTCATTAAAATCATTTATACAAAAGTTATATGGTTCCAATACGTACACAACTTAAAAATACTTGAGCACCTACAACAGGGTGATTCGTAAAAGTAGGGGGGTGTCAACTTTTTTATTTTAAATGGAACACCCTGTATATCATTACATTTTTGGATAGCCTAATGAATAAGCTTTTCAACGATGTACACATTTTTACATATAAAATGCAACGTTGCCAAGTTATTTAACAAACATTTATTTTTTTCCTAAATGTAAGGTTAGCAATAAAAATTAATTCTTGGTTTATTATCGAAGTTGAGACAAATTAGTTCAGGGATATAATTAAGCTAGGTATAGGCTTTTAAAAAATGTAAACGTTTTATTGATATATTGAATAGGGGATTTGATACCGCTAAAATTTATAGTTTTTAAAATATTTTCATTTTTTTAATTTTTCTATAATTATTTTATAACGTATCGATTTAATAGAATGCCATGATTTCAAGTCGCAATACCATATTAGTAATAGTAATAATTAATTTTATTACATATTTTTAACAATAAACTAAACTATGTAATATTGAAATAATAAACAAACAATTAACAAGAACAAGAAGTAGGTAAGTCAAACATATGCAAATGTGCACTTAAAAAAATTATAAATAAGGTTCAAACAAGCCTCCTCTTTTCTCAATGCACTGATTCAATCGTTGTCTGTACAAATGTTGTAAATTATGCAACATTTGTTGGGTAACATTACGAAACGCTTGTTGAATTATTTCCCTCATATTTTCTGCAGTAGGCGGCGATGTTCTATAAAGTTCATTTTTAATGTAGCCCCATAAAAAATAGTCCATGAAAGTCAGATCGGGTGATCTAGCTGGCCACCTGATAGACCCATAACGATCTATCTAACGATCAGGAAATTGTTGATTTTAAAAACTCCGTCACATCACGAGCCGAATGTGCAGGAGCGCCATCTTGTTGGAACCATATTTCCTCATTAACGAATGGGATGTTCTCTTCAATCCATGGTAGCACATTGGTTCGTAATAAATTTAAATAATTTACTGCATTTAAATTGTTTTCCAAAAAATAGGGTCCTAATCATCTGCTAATAGTACCAGCCTAAACATTGAGACTCCATCGATGCTGATTGTTTCTGTATCTAATTATATGTGGATTTTCCATAGCGTAATAATGACAATTATGTCTATTTAAAAAATAATTGTTATGAAAAGAAGATTCGTCTGTCATCATAACCGTATTAAAAAAATTATGTGGTGTTGCAATTCGCAATGACAGTAATTTAATCTATTTTCAAAATCGTATTCATCCAATGCCTGGTGGCGTTGGATCTTGTATGGATGGTATTTATATTCATTAACTATATTGTGCATTGTTGATTTCTGTGAATCATGTTCCACTGCGATTTTTCTAATACTTATTTGAGGGTTTTCTTGTATAGCTTGAAGCACCACTAGTTGAGTTTCCTCGTTGTTTACAGATTTTGGACAATTGTTCTTTTTATATGCAATCGATCCTGTTTCGTCAAATCTACTTTTTAAATTTTCTACAACTCGTTCAACTGGACAACGGGCATCGGGAAATTTTTGTTTATAAATTCTAGAAGCAAGTAAACAATTACATTGGGCTTTTCCTATTACGTAAATCATTTGAATTAATTCATTCTTCGTATATTTCATTTTAAAACTTAGAGTTATATTCTCTTAATTCAAGTTTTCTTCTAAATACAAATTTAGTGAAAAAGTAGTTTTGAATGAAATCAAGTTAAAATACACTTAATTGACATATTAAAATTGTGTTTCATTGTTTGTAAATCATGGCACTCTATTAAATCGTTACGTTATAAAATAACTATAGAAAATTAAAAAAAAAAACGGAAATATTTAAAAAACCATAAATTTTAGCGGTATCAATGTATTTAGATAAAAGTTAGGTCTTTAAGAGTACTATTCGCCCATATCAAAATATACAGGGTGTTCCATTTGAAATAAGAGAATTGATGTACGTTGAACATGCTAAAGTTTCACTCGGAGCCTTCTCTCCCTATTGAATATATCAATAAAACGTTTACATCTTACACCTAGCTTAATCATATACCTGACCTAATTTGTTTCAACTTAGATAATAAACCAAGAATTAACTTTATTGCTAACCTTACATTCAGGAAAAAAATACATTTTTGTTAAATAACTTGGCAACGTTGCATTTTATACGTGCAAATGGTTGAAAAGCTTATTCATTAGGCTATCCAAACATGTAATGATATACAAGGTGCTCCATTTAAAATAAAAAAGTTGATACCACCCTACTTTTCGAATCACCCTGTAGGTGCTAAAATATTTTTAAATTGCGCACGCATTGGAACCATATAACTTTTGTATAAATGATTTTAATCAAAAATCAACAGCGAAGCCACAATCTTTCGTCGCGTGACGCTCGGACACCCGGTATATACAAAAAAAAAATATTTTTCCAGTAATTTTTAGAGGAATTTTCTTTAAGTCTAAATAAAATTGATTGGTATGTGCAAGTGCCAAAAGGCAAAGAATATTGAAGACTAATTTCCCACACTATAAATGCCGATTACATTAATAATAACCCGGAAGAATAGATACAATCGAAAACGTAACCCTGCATTTGCTCACATTAGCAGATGTGTTCTAAGAACGCATCACACTGCCCGTCATGATGATGCAATTTCATATTTTTCAAATAATTCTGTTAATATCAAACCAAATTACAGACTGCATTTAGATAAATCGATTAAACAAAACATCTATGTTTTTAACTTATTCACAAAGAAATAGTTAATTGTATTATAAGTAAAGAAAAATATTGTTTTCCTTTACGAATCGCGATGAATAAAGAAGCTACTTTTTTTTAAAAATAAAACAAATTTTTTTCGGACACTAAATGGAAATGGAGTACATTTTATAAGCAATTATTTAAGAAATACAATCTAATTGCCGTTTCCATCACTGCACTGCACTAAACAAAAATAGGTAAACAAAAATTTTGTCAAGGGTTATCGCGTAAAAACGGAAGTAAATAACGAAAATTATCCTGAAATGTCGGCATTAGCGCTTGAAGCTGTTACTAGTTTATTATCCTTGATATCACGAGATAAATATGAGAAGACCTACAATATATATATATATATAATTTATAGGTGGAAGGCATGTATAGTGTATAGCCCATGCCGCCCGGTGCAATACCACCAGCTTTACCATGGGCTCCTTAATATTTATGTTCAAATTTTCTGAGCTCGGTAAGGGCTGCCGATGACTTTCTCCTTTACTCCTTATGTACTCGCCAACACACACTTGCCAAGCGTGGCGTTTTAACGGCTAAACCCTTAAAATGACGAGTTCTAAAACAGATGCTACAACCCAGGTAAGTAGGGCGAGACGCCCACACTCTCACATCGATTCGTCGATCCGCCCCAAGGATTCTGGGGGGGGGGGGGGACAAAAATTCGTCAATGTCAAAATCTAAGAAGAACAAGATCTGCCAGGAATAAAATTCTGCCCCTTTTGGACGCCCGGGAGGGCAGAACTCAAGCGACCTCGGTCATCGAAAGTACCAACATCCGGATTCATTACTGCAACATACGTGGTATCAGGTCGAATCTTAATGCTGTTCACCAACACCTTGAACAAGCGCAACTGGACATTCTGTTTCTATCAGAAACACAAGTCTCCCCTGAGAGCACTGATTCGCCCGACCTGCAATTTGCCAGATACACTCTAACTTTCGCCTTAAAGGCGGAGTGTGTACGTATACCAAGGACAACGTAGGTTGTAAGAGGATATCCACTTTGGAAAACAACAAATTTGACGCCATTTGGTTCAAACATTCTGGGTCCCAATTTGTGAAATTCTACTGTTCCTTGTATAGGTCTCCCAATGAAAATAACTTCCAAGATCTCTTTGATTACCTTAGTCTGAAAATAGACTAGCTCTTATCACAGTTCCCATCTTGCGATATTTGAATTTTGGGAGATTTTAATGCCCACAATTCCAATTGGCTTCATTTTTCCTCTACTACTAATCCCGCAGGTCATAGTGCAGAAGCATTTGCTGTATCCTGTGATCTCACACAAACCATTTCCGAACCAACCAGAATCCCTGACAACGCTAACCATACTCCACATCCTCTGGACCTATTCCTTACAACTAACCCACTTGTGTATAAAACAAGAGTCCTTTCCCCACTTGGTCAATCAGACCACTGCCTAATCCAAATAACTTCCTCTGTATCCAATCCCGCTGTTACTCGAAAAACAGATATATGGTGTTATAAATCAGCCAACTGGAGCGAACTGTGAGATTTTTTACAACCTTCCCCAGGCTTTAAATGGCACTCCTCTTGAAAAATTGCTCTTTCAATAACTGAAGTTATCCTGATGGGTATGGAGTTATACATTCCTAAAAAACATAATCTTGTAGGTCATGCCCGTTCCCAACCCTGGTTTAAAAGGGCTTGCACTGATGCATTATCGCAAAAGCATAAAACTCTATATCAAATGGAAATCAAATAAATCTACCGAAAAGCACGCCAACTATATTGCCGCAACGAATAGTTGCAAAAGTATCATCACCAAGGCTAAAAAGATGTTTGAAGAACGTAAATGCAAAGAATTAGTCTGATATCCTTTGCATCGTCGTACATTTTGGTCATTAGCTAAAGCCATCTGTAAAAACTTTAGTACATCTTCCTTTCCTCCCATGACATCTCGCGACGGAGCTGTAGTAGCTAATCCTGCTGAAAAAGCCAACTTCTTTGTCGATTACTTTGCATCAAATTCACGTCTCAATGATTCTTGTAAAACTGTGCCGTCGCCCAAATCTACCCCATACGCTATTAAACCAATCCACTTTCGTTACAAGCTCCTGGAATCAATCACCAATAAACTTGACCCAAACAAGGTGACTGGCCCTGACGGTATTCCAGCTATCGTCCTTAAAAAATGCTACCCCGAGCTAGTACCTGTATTGCACACTCTTTTCGATCTCCATGTCATCTGGAGAGTTTCCCTCATCGTGGAAGTTAGCAAATGTCAAGCCTATTCCTAAAACGGGCGACAAAACCGATCCCTCAAACTATCGACCAATACCTATTACTTCCATTCTGTCGAAAATCATGGAGAAACATCAACCACCAACTACTTTCGTTCCTCGAGTCCAATAAGCTCTTAAACGACCACCAGTATGGGTTCAGACAGAGTCGTTCAACGGGTGATCTTCTTTCATATGTCACCCAACTTTGGAATAACACATTAGAGAGGTCCGTTGAAACAGTAGTAGTAGCTTTAGATATTTCAAAAGCTTTTAACCAGGTTTGGCACAAGTGCCTACTTGCCAAGCTCACTTCGTTCGGCTTATCCGATTCGATCATCTATTGGATATCCAGCTTTCTTGGCAAAAGACGTATACGCGTTGTCGTCGATGGCTTCTTTTCGAAAGAAACTACTATTAACGCGGGAGTAGCCCAAGGATCAGTGATAGCTCCCACACTTTTCTTGTAGTACATAAATGACATCATTTCCTCAACAACTAACCCGATCCAGTGATTGTGAATAACTTTTCATACTTAATCTCCTGATGACGTTGACATGTCTAACTAAACGTGTTTATGTGTATTTTTTTATTTAAAACCTGTAATGGATTGTATTATTCTCTTTAAACCTACGAAATATCCAAATACATTTAATGTCAAATTTAAATTTAAGATTACGTTTCAGTGTTCCTAGAATTTACTTTATTCTTCAAAAATATATTATAATAATATTATACAATACATTTGGAATTCTATTAGTATAGGAACATTCAGTTGTTAGAATTTAATGACCTCTTAATGAGCTTGATTATTTTCTGTATTGTACGAGTTATACATATAGAAAGTTTACAATGTGATTGCCAATAATTCAGTTACATTATTCAAATTAGTTTCTTAACTTGATGATTTACATTTGTACCTAATAATCACCGCACAAAGAGTTTGAATTTCATCTTTTCAAATACTTCGACTGCCTAACACTGACCCTGAGTTGACGCAGGAACAAGTTCTCCTACCGGCCACATGAAAATCCGTCTGCTGTTCAGTGGAATGTCAAAATACATTAACCCTCTTTTCTTTTGTAATCACGGCATTTTTTCTGAATACTATTCCAATAGACAAATCACTAAATATTTTAACTTTGAACTGGTACAACGTCTCTTTCTAATTAAAAATTATTATTAATTTTATTAAATACATAAATAAAAAGTTTACCTCGAGTAGGATTTGAACCTACGACCTGTACTTTGCTAGAGTACCGCGCTACCAACTGCGCCACCAAGGTTCAAGCACCAATCGATGTAAATTTTGTCTTTATGGAGACGCATTACGCTCGTGCGGCAGAATCAAATTACGTTTGTAATGACAGTCGAGCCTTCTGGCGACCCATAATCGTAATAAATGTATTCTGTCTTTAAACTCTTCGTTCTCATAACAGTAATAATAGTTTAGCACTTTGTCATTAAGTAAACCTCGTGATTTGGCCACTTGCACCCTGAGAGTTTTTACTAAATAGAAAGAGACGTTATTATAAGTTTTTGTTATGAACGAATAAGTTCAAAGGTAAATATGTAATTAAAAATTATTATTAATTTTATTAAATACATAAATAAAAAGTTTACCTCGAGTAGGATTTGAACCTACATACATAAAGACAAAATTTACATCGATTGGTGCTTGAACCTTGGTGGCGAAGTTGGTAGCGCGGTACTCTAGCAAAGTACAGGTCGTAGGTTCAAATCCTACTCGAGGTAAACTTTTTATTTATGTATTTAATAAAATTAATAATAATTTTTAATTACATATTTACCTTTGAACTTATTCGTTCATAACAAAAACTTATAATAACGTCTCTTTCTATTTAGTAAAAACTCTCAGGGTGCAAGTGGCCAAATCACGAGGTTTACTTAGGAAATAAACTGACTGATCAAGTAACGTTTTATTTCGTCGCAAAATGACAAAGTGCTAAACTATTATTACTGTTATGAGAACGAAGAGTTTAAAGACAGAATACATTTATTACGATTAAGGGTCGCCAGAAGGCTCGACTGTCATTACAAACGTAATTTGATTCTGCCGCACGAGCGTAATGCGTCTCCTACTGTCCCCAACCCGACAAGCCTTCTCGCGTTTTATTGTTTTAAAGTATTTTGTCATTCTGCTAAAGTAGTCCCGCTATTTCATGAAAACTACAGATTCAATTCGCGTTTTCGCGAAAGCGCTAGATTAGACTTGTACGAATCAGTCAGATCGCGTAAAGCGACTGCGTTTACGCGATAATCCGATTCTTCGCGAAAACACGATTTACGGGATCCTACAAAAATTTCTAATATATATACCATCAGCGAGTAACGCTTCGTTGCTTATCTGAAAGTGAAAGTTATGAAAGTTTAATGATTTCTGAGCAACCTAAAATTCTTTGATCGTCATTATTCATTAGAATTTGTTTGTTTTTGAAGATCTCTAAACTTTCATAGACATCAAATCCGTACTTATTATTATGTGGGGCTTGGGCAGACTTGTCGCAACATTTATATTTAATATGTGCTAAATGTTCTTTAATGCGAACCTTGATAGGTCGGTTAGTTTGCCTACACATATTTGTTCACAATTTTTACAATTAATTCTATAAATTCCCGACCTATCTTGCTTATCTACTTGATGTTTTCCATTTCCTAAAAGAGTTTACAAACCATTATCTGAAGTAGCGACTGTTTTCAAATTAATTTTGGAAAAGATTTTAGATGATAAGCAGGATAGTTTGGGAAGTTTACATACTTTGCTTACATACGTGTTTAAGGTAGCTCCGGCTTCTACCTTCGGTTAGTGAAACATGTTCTGGGGAAATGACACTTTCTAAATCAATAAAGTAGTGTACCGTAAGAGTGAGTTCTTTGAACAATTTTTTTATAACCAGGCGATTTGAATATTAATAATAAACAAAAATAGTAATAATATAACAAGGAGAATTTTAGTAACGTGAAATGACTCTTAGATAAGAAAAAAGGCGCGTAAATAGTATTTAGAATTGTTACAGCATTGAATATCTACGAAACATAAGGTTTCGTACAGCAAACTTAAAGCGCAAATAAACAAATAACTAGCTCTAATTCGTAACCGAAAAGCTAAATTAAAAATAATTCGAAGTAATTGAAATTAAGTGTATATATATATATATATATATATATATATATATATATATATATATATATATATATAACGTCTTTATTATTAATCTGTGTTGTAACGTGATACTTTGCTTAGGTTTGCTTTATTATTGGACACTTTCTCATTCTGCCCTCGGAAAGGTAAAGAACACATTATTCCAGATGCTTTGTCTCAATCATTACCAAAATTAAAAACTCTGACTCCTAGTTCCAAAATTTCTCAACCTATTACTGACTTGTGGTATTAAGATCGTGGTATTAAAGAACGGGTATTGCCTTCTCCTACAAAGCTTCTTTCTTGTATTGAGAAATATGATTTGTACAAACGTTCTAAAACTTGTCTTCTTTCTGATGTGGTCTTCCGTGCGGACGTAGCACAGTATATCCGGAAATGTCGTACTGCGTTTCCTGGATTCTTCGCTCCTTTAGCTATTCCAACTCGGCCATGGCAAGCCTTGTGTGTGGATATCGTTGAACCTTTACCTAGAAGCTCCAGAGGCTACTGTTTTATTCTCGTTGTAGCATGTTCGGTACTCCTCAATATCTTAGTTATTACGAACAACGGGGTCCAATTTCAAAGGAATGTATTGAATTGTACTCTTGACTATCGTACAACTATTGTTTGTACGGCTGAACATCCTAGGGCTAATCCTTCTTACAAAAGGGTACAGAACCGTTATAACTTTCGCCGACGCCGTGTACGTTATAAAAAACATGATCTGTTCTCTCTGACGAGGCCCGATATTTCAATGCCAAGCTAGCTCCCAAATTAGTGGATCCGAGAATAACTGTTGTGTCTGGACGTACGAATTAAGACTAAAATGGTAAATCGATACGAGTATTTCATGCTAAATCTCTTAAACCACATTATGATTCTGTAGACCCTCATTCTTCTAACCCTAACTGTTCATCTGTTGCTGAAAATTTTACTTATTCTTTGAAACGTGGTTCTTTAACTGGCTTTCCCACGCATCGCAACCGCCACAAACTTACTTAAGTTGACATATCTTTGGGTTGTTGGTTGGGTGTGAGGGTCGTAGGGACTTCTTTAGGGGTACACTCACCTCAGACACCTACCCATAGTCACAATCCTTATCCGCTTTGCTATCGCAACAGCTGAGAGTGCACCTTTTTTGACAGTTTCTGCTAGTTCATTTATGATTTTAGTTGATAGTGTTACCACTTCACGGTATACTCGGTTTTAAGCTGCGCGTTTGAACACCGTACTTGGAGATTGCTGAGTGTATAACCGATCTTTGGCAAACCGATGTATTCTCTACCCTTCTTGTTTCTTTTCATTTCCCCTTTTTGGGAGAATTCCAAATCGTTAGGGGCATAAGACGGATCCCTGCGGTACTCACCTGACGGATTCACCCTTCGTAGTGGATGTCAGGGAGGGAGGGGTATGATGGGCAACGATCTCTTCTAGAGCTAGATTCGCATTTTTCTCTGACTCTGCCCTGGTTTTATGAGCACCGAACAATGAGTACAGTTGGAGAACATATTGTTTTTTTTTTAATTTAGTTATGACCTATTGCCTACCGGCTGACAGCCAAAGGACTCACAGTGGGAATTGGAGCCCGACCGTCTTCTCGTGTAACGCGAATGTGTTTCTTATGTATAAGTCTAGGCTCCTTTTGCAATGAGTTACTGGATGAGAATTGTTTTTTTCATGGCTCTGCCACCAATTTTTAATCTTCTGCTGCTTTCGAATATTTCTGACATTTTAGTTTTGCTGGAAGAGGGAGGGGGATCATTCGGTATTATTTCTGTTAGTTAATTTCGTTAATAGCTGTTAAAAATCATTTAACTTTTATTGCTGGTTCTCTAGTATCGTCATTAGAGCTGTCTTTAAATATATTGCTTTTTCTGAATTAAATAAACTTCTTTACTGAGATATTTGATGGTATTTCGTTCTCAGCATGTATTTTTATGATTTTGGGTGTCACTTGTTGGTAATAGCAGGTATAACGTACAACTTTGGAGTTCTCACGAATCTCGTTTTGAACATGGTGACATATTAATTCCTGAGGAATTTTAAATATTATCTGGTTTTATTTAACCCATCGACTGGTGTCGGTTATATAATAATTCCTGGTTAGATAAAGTAGTTATTTTTGTAAATGTCTCAATTATTCCTTATTATTTATATTATTCTAACCTCGTCAGGGTAAGAGTATTACAATTGATTTTCGCTGGTTCTTATTATGTTTTAGAGGTGTTAACGATAGACCTGAATTGGCTCGAATTTCCTTTCAGTCACGAATTTCCATTTTTTAAGTGAAAATTGTGAAATTTGGTGAACATATAGTATTACTTTTTTAAAAATTTTTGGCCGGGGTGAATAATTTGTATTATGTATTTTTCTCAAAAAATGACGTGTGCTACATGTTTCTCCTCGAACCTTAGTTAGCACTACAGGAGTTGTTCAAGATCGTGAACTGAAGGGAGTGCTTAGTGGTGAAGACCTCCATGATGTTGGAGTTGAAGAAATGTTTATGTTATTGGCTGGTCTTCCCCGTTTTTTGCTTCGCTGCTTCCCGCCCATGATCAAAGTTTTACTATCACTGCTGCACTCTGTCCGAATACATTTTTGTGAAGTGGATCTAATTCAGTTGTTGAGCCCTGGCATAAAATAAAATCGTATAAAATACCACTTGACCCGCATAGCGCCCATAATTTTATGCCCCAAGGACACGGCTTACCTTTGACATATTGCTTGTCATTGAGCTGCCCCTTTCCAAAACCTGTCTTTATCATTTGGAAAATCTGTTAAAGTTCATATAATCTGTAACAATTGGAACAGATAGACTTGGGTTCCAATATAAACGAATCATGGGATGGTGCAGGTTACTCATCATTATATGTATTCCCACAAACATTTTCAATTCTTCGGGAGTTGTTGCTTCAAACCTGGTGTTATTTTGGACGTGATACATATTTGGGTAAGTACACATATCGTTGAACAAATTGTCCGTGAAGTATCTTGAAAATATTGTTATAGGAGATTCAACTTCGTTGAGATGTGTGCCAGTTTCCTTGTGCCAATTTATTGACGGTGTCTGGTAAATCAGACCTCTTCGCCAAGTAATATTTGATTTCAAAGTTAATTCATTTTCTTTTATGAATGTATCAAAATCATTGGCTGTGTTACTTGAAATTTTCGTCGGTGATACTGCTGCTGAAGTGCTGGGACAAGCACCCGGCTGTACTTCGCTTTCTGAATCGCCTTCATAAACCGCTTGCCTGACATCTTCAAAAAAAATCAGCTGGTCCGTTGGCAGCGTTCTCTTGAAGTACCAAATAACAAATAATCTTAGTGCTGAAGTAGAAAAATTAACTACCACTACCCTCTGGGGGTTCTGGGACACCAATAGAATCATCCTCCCAACGGTAGTCCTCATCATCACTGAGACATTCTATGTCCGATAGACCACCATCAATTGGCTCATAATATTCTTTTTCAGATAGTGAACGTTTGTTGTCCATCTTGCTTTGTTAAAATTCAGATATTGTTAATAATAACAGTTATAACTGAAAAAAGTAAGGTTAGGATCAATAATAATATTGTAATATTTGAGTCACAGAGTACTACCTGCAGTACAAAGTTCAACCCTGAAGAAAAATGAGACTACACTAAAAGTATATCAAATTATTGTTTATAAGTTCACTACACTTCAAACTAACACTACAAAAATTACAAACACCGGCTGTCGCTTGGAATGATCAATAAACAAAACGTGCAAAATGAAAAACTGTAACAACGATAATTTCGCGCATATGCGATAGATGGCTGCAAACTTCGATTCAATGATACGAAATAGGTTACAGGTTGCTTCTGTACTTCATACAGCGTTCTTTAAAAAAAAATAAAACTGGGAAGTACTGCATGTAGTATACAGTGACCGAATGTAATGTAATTGTAATTCTAATGTAATTCTATATTTATTGAACTTGATGTTGATATAACGTAATTTTACCTCAGTAAGTTAAGATTTGTCTTAATGCTTTCGCATTTGTTATATTTAAATATTTACAGAGGTGGTTATCGTTGCGTCGACAACCGCAAACAGATTTGTATAAGCTACTACGAAACAGTACAGATTTCAGATTGTCATCAAGCATGCTTTTTTGAAATTCTGCATTTACCGGAACTGGTATAACGTAAACACACCTAGTTCTACCTACCTATATTATTCTGGATAGCCTGCTTTAAGGTTTATAATTTACTGCTATTGAGAACCAAACCTTACTGATTCAATAAAGCTCAATCTCTATCCTACTTTAATGGTGCTAAAATTTAAGTAGCAATTTAATTCATAACTCTATAGGTACTCATTTGTACAATTAAATCTCTCTATATGGCCTTTTGACAATGTCAATTTTGTTATTGCATACTGATTAACTAGTTTATTAGAAGCGTTTGTTTAGCTTGTTAGACGTTACAGTGTACCACTGACTTTTATAGATAAATTTACTTTTTGAAAACTGTTACTATACGCATATGTCTTGTGTGTGGCCTATGCTCTAATTAAATGTTGATATGATCCATGTTATGGCCGATAGTTAGATTTGGGTTATCCGTATTCAAACTCACAGGTTATAATTTAGATGATCTCTATCTCTGCAACAAAATTACGTTTTTAGCTAACTTAATGCTTTACTCTATATACTTAGTAGAACAAACGGTTATATCCTCTAAATTTATTCCAGTCATTGGTATTTTAATTTAATTAAAGTTAAACTGGGTATATTAGATATTTTCTTTTTCGATTAGAGAAGTATTTACTGCTATTAATTAACGGAACATTTTAATTTATAAAATTATAGGTTGCTTCGATTCGTGGGCGTGTGAACCCCGATAAAGAGTTACAATAGTTCTGATTAGAGTTCTACCTTCCTTTTAAAGAGTTTAGAAGTACTTTATAAAAAGTAGAGTTCCGCTCATTAACGGTTCCAAATTTTAATTTGAAAAATTGGGTGCTAACTTCACATCGAAAATCGAGATCTAGTAGTTCTGAGTAGTTAATTTTTTTTGTAAGGTTCTAGAGTTCCTGATATGAATTTTTTTTTGGAAAATTAAAAAAAAAATAAAAATTTTTGAAAATTTAATTTTGACATGCAACAGTTCCAATCAACTTTTGCTGTTCTTTCATTCATTAATGGGATCGCTTTCAATGATAAGAATTTCTTTCAGAACTTTTCGAATACTATCCAAATCTGCTGCGAGAACTATTAGAACTCCCTTTGTTTTTTGTTAACATTTTTTTTAAATAAAAGGGCTGCAACTTTTCATTGTTGATTATAATTTTTTTTAATTAGCGATAACTCTTAGGAATAAATAAAAGAACATCAAAAGTTGATTGGAACTGTTGCATGTCAAAATTAAATTTTCAAAAATCTCTATTTTTTTTAAATTTTCCAACAAAAATTTTCATATCAGGAACTCTAGAACCTTACAAAAAAAATTAACTACTCAGAACTACTGGATCTCAATTTTCGATGTGAAGTTAGCACCCCATTTTTCAAATTAAAATTTGGAACCGTTAATAAGCGGAACACTTTTATTTTTTATAAAGTACTTGTAAACTCTTTAAACTAAACTCTAATAAAAACTATTGGAACTCTTTGTCGGGGTGCTAACTTCACACGCCCTCGATTCGTAACCATTATATTTTTAATTTATTTAAAGGAGAAGAATTAATTAAATATTTCAGTCGACTCGTAGTGCTTCTTTTACCTACTGAAACTTACCTGTCAATATAATTTATTACTGCTGGGATAATTAATGTTGACTTAGTTACGATAACATTAAAACATTAGTTTATATATAATTTACTTCTAAAATCCATTTCATAAGTCCGCGGAGTGTTGATAGTTCTCGTAAAAAAGTAAAGGCTCGTATATTCTTACTATTGCCAAACTTGTACCGGTAGTCTTTTAAATAACTCAAAATTTTTTGGCTAGCGTAAATCTGTTTTGTTATGACACGCTAATTTATGTCTACGTTTTATAATTTAATATCAAACGTTTTAAGTGCCAACTCAAATTTCAACAAAATCTAGATTGTGCGCTCTTGAACAACTATTTTTAAGAGCTAGAATGTAGAATATTTTTATTTGTATATATAACTTTATCATTAAAAATTATTATTAACTTTATCATGTTTATAGAAATGATAGGTACTGCGCAAGTTTCCGAAAAATATTATTTATGTAGCGTGTCTGACACTTTCAGAATTTTAGTTGTAACTTTTTGCCAAGATCCTTAACACTTTAATTTATCTTAATTATTGGAGATGAGCTACGATGATTTATAATTTTTAATACTTAATGTTTCAACGGAATTAGAGCTACAATTACTTAACGTAATTCATCGCACATAATAATAAGGCGATCATAAACAAAGATTAAATAGCAAAACGTATTGAAAAAAGTTTACATTTTATAACAAATAAAAAAAATTGTGGGGCGTTGTTGTTTGTTATATTAGAAAGCTAAATTGCACCACGGTCTAGCTCAATGAGGTACAAACTTATGAAACTTACTGTAATTGAGCTCATTAATCAGGTGTGAGGGAAGCAGATATTTATCCGTAGATGTAGTCAGTATTAGCATTTGTTTTATTGGACGCCACTTAATTTCTAGGTTTGATAATTAAAATACAACAAAAATTGAGAACGGTTGTATCTCAAAGCATAATAGGTAACCTGAATTAAGCACTAAACGACTGTATTTATATGTATAATTAATAAAGCAAAATGTCTGAATAATATCAGCATAGAATAACTAAAACGATATTTCTTGTAAAGTCTTACCATCTTAAAATTACTAAATTAAACACTGTACAGCCTTATAACCTATGTTTACTTAAAATTCAAAATGCAATATGATGAACACTGTATTCAATAATGAAACGTGTATTGACCTATATCCGCAAATTACAGTTGCGATAGGTTATGAAGTCAAATGTTTTTATCTTAAAAGCAGGACTGAGCTGTTCCTTTTTTTAACCGTAACAAAACAACACTAACTGATCTGTCATTTACTTAAACGGCACTAAAAGGATAAGTACTTACTTGTACAAAATAACTATTTAATCTTGTCTTAAACGAACTGTAGCTTAAGAACTTTCATTTCCAATTACAAGACAAATATACAATAATATAAATCTAATTTCCATTTGTATTCAACGTATAAATAAACGAAATATAAACGTACGGGAAGGCATTATAACTTTCATCTGTCTTCAACATAAAAATAGACGATCGGTAGCATATGGTAACGTAAGGCAAGTTTCCATTCATTGTTCCACGCAGAATGGATATAACAGCATGTGTGATTTATGCCAAACAAAGGTATCTCATAAAGATGACATTGCATTATCATCCCCATTTTAACCAAGTCAAGTTCGTGACGTCACACCACGCCTTTCAACGATATGGAAGTTTACCAAAATCAAAGCTTTTTCTTAACATAAGCGGTTTCCTTATTCCTACTTTTGTTCCTACTCTTATTCCTATTCTTTTCCCTTATAAAAGGTAGTAAAACGCAACAAAAAGATAAGGTACTGAACGATAGCAGGCACAGAACGAAAACGCCTAGGTGTGTTCAATTCACGTTGCGCATAGAACAAAAATTGATGTGTAAAATATACACAGGGACGTTCGTAATTATGTAGACTAGAGAAAATATCGAGATATAAAAAATTTAATTAAGGAACGAAAAAAGAAATGCTTAAAGATACTAATGTAACGTAAATATATTTAGCAATAATAATGCAAATTTCGAAACTTAAATTAAGGTAACAATAGACAGGAATTAGCACGTTACAATTTATTAAATAATTACAAATATACAAATCGTGTCACATATAATTGAAAAAATTCATCCATTTTCATATGTGGAGTGTTGAGAATGGAAAAAAAACGATAGCACTTAATCGTCCCCACTAAGTTTATTGAATTAAAATTAAAATTCATTAACTTTGTGTAGACGATTAAGCGTTTTCGTTTTTCGAATCGTGTCACATAATTTTTTGCATACTTGACTTAATTTTACCTGCTTAATTTTCCAGTATAAAGTTTGCCAGGTTTATTCCGGTTTTTTATAAATTATGACCAGTTTTTTGTGAAAATTTGTGCATATTTACCATCCTTTATCACAAACGAGAAACATTAATTGAGGTTTATGTTTAATGTTACTAGTTTCGGTGCGTGCTCTATTTTCAATTGTTTAATAACTTTTTGAAAAAATATATAAATTTCGTTGAAGGTGAGTAAAAAGGTGGAATAAAAATTTTCTCATTTTATATAAATTGTTTGTAATTGTAATTCCTTATAAAAGCAGTTTTCTGGCCTGAACTCAATGGAATGGGTGTTGTAGAGATAAGCTTTAGAAAACTTGTAAATACCCTCACTGGTTTCAAATCGCAGCATACATAGAAAATAAATTAATTTAGAAAACGTAATGGTTTAATTACGATAGGCATATAACTTGAAATTTGTATTAATTAAATATTTAATCGAATTTTTTCCACCAACCCACAGACAACAAAAACCGTAATAACAAAAAATTGCGATTTAAAATTGTTACTTTCTTGCTAAACAAGAAAGTATTGTGGTCGAAAAAAATAAAAAAAAAGTTGCGTTATTTTGATGTTTTACGACTTCCTGAACCCGAAAAAAAATTTTTAGAACTATTTACAAAATGTCTGTATGCGTCTGTGGTCACTCGCCAGCGGAAATTATACGGACGATTTTGATAGAATTTGAAATGGAGACCTACGAGACAAGTATGCCGACAAAACAAGCATTTACACGCAATAGGTATACAATAATTTCAATAATTTTTTGCAATTTTTTCAAACTTTCAAAATTGAATATGCCCGCAGTTATAGTCACATGATATATATATATATATATATATATATATCTTGTAAGATAAGCGAGATATCTATTTTGAACTTTCAACCTACATATTGTCGGCAGCGGACCGCAAAAATTTTATTATTGTAATAAACGTATGTCAAATCGCCACTGCTACCGCGAAATAGAAAAGATAATTAATGGATTTTTAATATATTGATGTTACGTCGTAATTTGCTAATGCTTTCGGAATATGTTATTGTATACATTTTTGTATAAGAAATGTGAGAATGTATGTAACTGATATTGGCTAAGGATTGAAAAACACATGTTGGGGTTTGAGTAGCAGATGTACGCTTAAAAACTGCTTTACTGAAGTGGCGTAACGAATCATTGGAATTTCTTATGCGCGCTCTTGATGTAAAAATGACATTGATCTAATGATTAATTACGGCTGAACATAGCGCAAATCCAAAGGAATGTTTGTTTAGTACAAGGAAACTCGAGACCTAAATGTAGGGTTTGGTACGGACGAATGCATATTTTTAAAATTAAGATGTGCTATAATATGAAACTGTTCCAACGTAAATTAATGTTTCTTGTTTTTTTTATCACTTTTCAAAGACGAGGGTTGATTTTCGGGAGTAGACATGGTGAGTGGAAACCAGAGAGGAAGGCAGTTGCTGTTGAGATTTTGATTGAACCGGATTTCTTTTATTGTTTGACTTAGAAAGTCCTGTTGTAAACCGTTCGGTGTATAAATATTTTGTCGTGTACCTTTTAGCAAAACTAAAACGCTACTTCGTTCTTTTCTTTCAGTGTATGTTTTAATGTAAATTTTTCCAAAAATTAATCTATAATTAATCGCCGCGGAGCCGAGTTTTAAACCGCGTATCTTAACTCGTCGTGTTGGTGGTAGTGTTTAACTAAAGGGAATATTTCAACTGTGTGTAGGTATTTTTATATAAATGAAAGCTCGCAGCAAATAATTTTTCAAGCCTATGTAACGTATTAAATTATCAACCATTGCCTTGCAAAGGTATCTCCCTCACTCTGGTATTTGTGAGAATTAGCATTGTTGTTTGTTGTTTATATTTATATTTTTGTTGAGGTGGGCTGGTGAACGGGTACATGATACCGCTGGTTATTAATTGTAAAAGGCAATTGTCAAGTGGGTACACTTCCGGGACCAGATAACCATTAAACACCTCGAATATTATTTTTTTTATTGTTGTATAGATGAATGTGTAACCTAAGAAAGGGGCGCTCTATTTTTCTAACGCACTCAAACTTATATATCGGTCACGATGTTAGGATCTATTTATAACTATTTATAACTTACCTACGAACTAATTTCGCTTATATATATATATATATATATATATATATATATATATATATATATATATATATATATATAATGTATTTTGTACTTTAGTAATCACCAAAAAATGGTGTACGTGTAAATCTATCCCCCTTTGGTCCTTGCCTTTACCTTATTATCACCTGTGCAATTTTACTGTTGTTGTATTTTATATGTACCGTAATTTGCTTTATTGTTTTATGTGCTTATTTACGTAAAGACCGGCATGATTGATTTTAAAGGGCCACATGTTTGGTATTATGATTTTTATTTTGATTATTTATGACAATTGTGGGTGTGACTACATGGGTTTTTTTATTATTGTGTTTCTGTGTAACTAAACTGATTTTTATTAATTTTCTCTTAATGTTATAATTTTGTACGCACTTTAACCTGATTTAATGGTGTTTTGTTATATTTAACCCTTTCATTGTTTTTTTTTTGTATTTGATTTATTAATGTACTTGTCCAATTACTTATTTATGAATAAGATGGTTTTATTGGTGGTTCTTTCCCACAATAGTACACTAACGGGCTGAACCACCATTGTGCAAAGCTCTTTAATTTGATTTTGAATAGTTTTATTGTTTACCTGCCCCACATGATGCAACACTTACCTCATCCAGCCTATCTAATTCAGACAGCACAACGTACTTACCACTAGACGGCCACTTCGTTTGATCAGATTTCAGATTTGCGAGTAATTAAATATCAGACTGGTAAATAAATTCTGATGTTTTAATTATTGCCAGGACAGTCAAAGTAAGGCAGGCAATTAATTTGAGTAATAGTAACATTATTGTCAGTCAAGTCGAAATAAATTAATCAGCAATTATTTTGTTCCTGAATTTACATTATTGGAAATAAGTTCAAATTACACTTTTCAAAACAGGTTACCTGGGGGACGCTAAATCGACTTATTACGTGATTTTACAACTTTTGGCCAAGTTTCGTCAGGATCGGCCATGATGTCTGGATGTCTAGGAGAGAGGGGGGGGGGGGAGGGGGTTATTAGGGTGTTTTTCATTTTTATTAAGTATGTCTAAAACAGCTGAATATTTCAAAGATATAAAAATATCCACAATTTTTTTTAATTTTCTTTGACTATTTTAAAGCACACATAATAAAACTTGTAATAGCAAAAATATTGCGATGTAAGTATTTTTTATAACGTCCAGAAAAATTCGAAAAGTACACGTTCGTTCTCACGCAATGATTTCCCGTAGATGACTAACGATTCTTATTATATGTTCTTTAAAATAGTCACAGAAATTAAAAAAATTGATGAGTCTTCCGACTCGCCCACGGGCGAGCGCAAACGTGAACTTTATAAATTTTTCTTCGCGTTATAAAAAATAATTGGCATCTTTTTGTTACGACGTTCTTAAAATTCATAATTTAAAAACATTTTCTGGTCAGCCACGGACGTTCCTTGTGCAAGCTCGAACGAGAACGTCGCAATTTTTTGTTATTACGATTCTTATTATGTGTCCTTTAAAATAGTTAAGAGAAAATTTGTTAAAATTGTTGGGTCTTCGAGTCCAGCCATGTGTGTCCACGGCGCAAGCTCGAACAAGAACTTTGCAAATATATCTTGACGTTAGAAAAAAATACTTACACAGCAATTTTTGCCATTACGATTATTATTATAGCTCCTTTGAAATAATAGTTGAGAAATTTGAAAACTTAGGGTCTTCGAGGCAGTCACGGGCGTTCCCGGTGCAAGCTCGAACGAGAATTTGCTGAATTTTTGTTGAGGTTATAAAAAATACTTAAGTTCGCAATTTTTAGATATTACGATTCATTATGTGTCCTTCTAAATAGTTAATCGAGCTAGTAGAGTAGTGGTAACACGTCCTGCTTAGCATTCGGAAGGTAATGGGTCCGATTCCTGTTACCGCCTACTTTGTATGAGGTTTTTTCAGGGGGTTTTCGTCATACACATGTAGTGGCATAGTCACTGCGTATATGCACACCATGTGCGGGTACTTAGGCGAATACTGGGGTAGTATTTTCCCTCTCAGAACCCTAACTCCGTTCCTTCCGACCCTATTCTGACCACACCCACTCTTAATCCCACCATGCATACATACGTAATGTATGTATGTATGCTGGGAATCCATGATTGTGGCCGAAGGAGCTTGGAAAGCTCAAACACTCCGCCCTATCCTTTAAATAGTTGAAGAAAATTTGTAATTCTTCGAGTCAACCATTGGCGTTCACTGCGCAAACTCGAACAAGAACTTTATTAGGTCCTCGACTCGTCTATGGGGAGATACTTACATCGCAATCTTATTATGCGTCCTTTAAAGATTTAAAAATTTGATAAATGTTTGGATCTTCGACTCAGCCATGAAAGATCACTGCGTGAGTGCGAATGTGAGCTTTGTGAAATTTTCTTGGCGTTATAACACACACTTACATCGCAGTTTTTAGTTATTGTTTCCGATTTTGCGTTTATTTAGGAAATCATATATATATATATATATATATATATATATATATATATATATATATATATATATATATATAATTCTTGGGCCAGCATGATGCGATATATGTATGAGCTATAAAAAAATATTCGTAGATGGTAAAAAATCCTTGGATAACTTCACACGGCTTAAAAATATCATTTTTTAATCCTGAACTATTTTAATTGCGGAAAATGTTTAATTAATAATGAATCGTTATAGGTACCAACTCTTCACAGTTGTGCTTCATGGACAATTACATTTGTTACTATCGTTAATTTCGGTGGTTACTTTACCTATCGCATTAGGAATCCTTGTGGAATTTGAAATTAATTTCTTTTTAATGTTATTTAACTATTAAACTTTCGTTTAAAAAGATACAAACTGTGTATGATGAATATTCACTTTTTTTTTATTTAACGGTTAATACACAGGGAGTCTCGCGCATAGTTTTACGGTTTACTTCAGATAATATCGAACATATATTATTTCAGTTCTACATAGGACAAGTGGTCATGTAAATTCTCAATTCCTAAATTTGGAAACTTTGCTTCGTGTTTTGAAATTATTTTTAGTATGCACACTACTCACAAGGATAGACTAAAGCCAAGTTTGTGCTATTTGTTTAAACATATCGGTTATTGGTCAGCACACAATGTTTGAAACCCTTTATTTATTAATTTTGAATTTTATAATACTTCGCTACATGATATACATCAAATAGTACAAGAAAATGGACGTAAACCTTAACATAAACTTACACCATGTGCTAAGAAAGATATAGTAAAGCTTAATTTTTATATTTAAACCAATGACGCATCTGAGATTCTAAAATTGGTCATAATTACTTTACTATCACAATTGCACCGTAGTAGTACCGCGGCACCTTAACTTTCACTTTTTGACCTTGGAAATTCCCAAGGTCGCCAACGTGGGGGCCATATTTTTGACCTTGAGATCGACCTCGGCTTTGGTCTTGGGGTTGACCTCGGGGTTGGCCTTGAGCTGGGAAGTTATATTCTAATAAAGGATACTAGTCTCGTAAGACAGAAAGCTGTTCAAGGACTTCGTCCCTGTCATAACAAATTGTATTCTAATAATGGGGAGGAAGAATTAATAGATAAGACATGTAAAGATGATGATGATGATGACAATCGTTTTCATAACAAAAAGATGTTATTTAATCTGTTTTTATCAAAGGAGATTACATAATTGTTATTAAGATTATTACATTTATTTTAATCCCATCTACAGATTGTGGCCTACTTTATTTATTTATTTATACATTGGGGTTGTATTCTAATAAGGGATCCTAGTCTTGTAAGACGGGAATCTGTTCGCGGGCTTCGCCCTTGTCATAAAAATTGTATTCTAATAATGGGGAAGAATTAATAGATAAGACATGTAAAGATGATGATAAAGATGACAATCGTTTTCATAATAAAAAGATGTTATGTAATCTGTTATTAATATTTATTAGGGTCCGTTTTTATCAAAAGAGATTGCATAATTGTTAAAATTATTATTACATTTTGTTAATCCCATCTACAGATTGTGACCTAATTTATTTATACATTGGGGTTGTATTCTAATAAAGGGCCCTAGTCTTGTAAGATAGGAATCTGTTCGCAGGCTTCGGCCGAATTGTATTCTAATAATGGAGAAGATTAGTAGATAAGAGATGTAAATATGACAAGCGTTTTCATAATAAAAAGATGTTATTTAATTTGTGTTTATTATCATTCATATTTATTAGGGTTGCTTAGATTTTTATTAAGGATATAACAACCTAGTCCTTAAACGATTATGTTCTAGGCAATCTTTAAGACTGCATTTAAGTGCTAGCTCAATTTTCTTCAATATCTGAATAACAACATCGAAATTGTAACCTTCAACATTATACATATAAATGAGTAGTTAAGTTACATAATTAGTTTGATTTACAAATCGTGCTTTAAACGATTTTCACCTTGAGAACATTAAATTATATGGTTTAAGCAGAAACAAAATGCATTAAGACGATAAATGGTTACACATATGCATTAAAGACTGTTTTACGCTTCATTATATACTCCCTTTAATAATGGCACCAATTATCCATTACAAGTAAATATTAAAGGTCGACTGCTAAATTATGTGTACAAAGTTTAAGTGGAAAATAAATTGCATTAAATGGTTACACATATGCATTACAGTTGTTTTACGCTTCATTGTGCGTTTTAGTTTAGGGAAGACTTTTTTAAAATCACTTGCATTACTGTTAACACCTACTCTTTATTTATATAGATTAGGGTCGCAAAAAGGTGCTACAGTAAATTATCGAAACCACCCTCAAATCTAGGTAATCCATAATCTCCTATGTTAAATATTAGTGTGAAGACATTTTCGGCAGTCAAGACTTTTGGGATGGGTCCACTTCCCCTTATGTTCAAAATTAAGGGCAGAACATCACTACCAGCATCAACTTCACCGTTTTCATCTTGAGCGGTTATATAGCTTATTAACGAGTAAAACAGCTAATAAGCAAGATGTATGCGGTACAGCTTCAGGGGTGAAGAAGAATTGAAGACCTATGTAGTATTTCAAGGTGGTGTGGGAAATTAGCTAATTTTAAGAATAATCCCATGTATTTTTCAAAGCATAATTACAATCGAATGAGTATTATTATCAAGCAGTATCAGGGTATTAGCTGTTTTATAAAAATCATGTAGTAGATGAACTTGATTGTTATAAAAGTTTAGAGATCTTCAAAAACAAAGAAATTCTAATGAATAATGACGATCAAGGACCTTTAGGCTACTCCGAACTCATTAAACTTTCATAACTTTCGCTTTCACTTTCACCAGATAAGCAATGAAGCGTTACTCGCGGATGGTGTGTGTATATATATATATATATATATATATATATATATATATATATATATATATTTGAAATTTTCTTTATCTCGTCCCAGTCAACCGCTATTTACAAATGAACCAACATTTTTTATAATTATTTAGAGTTCCCGTGCAGGTATTGGTCGGTAGGGATATCGCTCAATAAAAGTACGAATTGATCTACATGAAATTCGTTTTCAATCACCGTAAATAATAACTAAATACAAAAGTTCATTAATGAAATTAATTACTCGAGCCCAATAATTACACGCATATTGCTCATATAACATTTTTTCGTAATTTTTAATGAGGTGTGTGAAGATAACCCATTTGTGAATAATGTGATTTAAACATATCTATAATTAGGTGTTCATTAGGCGCCGTTAAAATTAAATTTTGCACTCGCAATAAAAAACGGAGACGCGAATGTTTGAATAAATCATCTTATGCAGTATTTAGGTGTCAATTTGGTGCCATTTTGAGACGTTAAAATAAAATTTTGCGCCTTTATAAGAAAGAAGTTTTTGTAAAATCGCATTAACACGGCTAACTTCACTGCCGTGAAATTTTACATAAATTATCATACCGCACCCATTATGCACCATTTGCGACCCCCTAGGAACAGTTATTGCAAACATTACATCGACAAAGTTAAATTCATAGCCTTATAAATAAATTAATCCTTTCTTGCACGATAATTAGACCCCTATTATGCTTCATTTTGTACCGTTGTAATTCAATTTTGCGCCCATATAGGAAACAAGTTACTGTAAAACTTACGGCTAACTCCACAGCCATAAACGTCTGAATAAATCAATCATATTTAGTAAGTAGGCGCCAATTATGTGTTTTTTGCGCCGCTAAAATAAAATTTTGCGCCAAGTTCAAAATTATTTAATATGGCTAAATTCACAGCCGTGAACTTAAATTATTTTTGTTTGTTTTGTAATTAAATGCCAATTACGCGCTGTTTTGCGCCCTTACAGAATATAAAATATTACCAAAACTATTTAAAATACAGTTTTGTGAAATTTGAAAATTTGTTTCAACATCTTAAACAATTTTGAAAGATAGTATTACTACTGACGAAGATAACTGTTGTAAGTGTTATCGAAACGTTTAGATAGTATACTTAAATATACAAATACACTATAAAAAAAACCAAAAAATATGTGTAATAATGGTGAAAGTTTACATTTTCCTATTGCTAAAACTACATAAACAAAGCTAACTTAATAATCTTATAAATAAACTGATCCTTTCTTGCGTGATAATTAAGCACACACAATGTACCATTAGTTACATAGAAAACAAGTTATTGCAAAAATTACATCAATACGGCTAACTTCGCAGCCGTGTACTACTGCATAAATCGTTTTTTTCTTAATTAGTAATTGGGCGCCAATTATGCGCTTGCCTTGGCCCACTAAAATAAAATTTTGCATCCTTAAATGAAATAAGTTATTGCAAAAATTACATCGACACGGCTAACTTCACAGCCGTGAAATGCATAAATGATTTTTTTCTTATTTAGTTCTTATTAGTCTTATTCTTAATTAGACATCGTCAATTATGTGATGTTTTGCGACTCGTTAATGAAAATTTGCCACCCAATAGGAAAAATTATGGCAAAAATTACATCGACAAAGCCAACTACGTACTTTTATGAAAAACTAATCTATTCTTCCATTATACGGCGTTAAAATAAAATTTTATGCCTCTATAGGAATCAAGTTATTGTAAAAATGCAAATTCGCAGCCGTGAACTTCTGCATAAGCCAATTTTTGTTTGTTTTGGTAATTAGGACTATTATGCGCTGTTTTGTCCGCCTAAAATAAAATTTTGCACCCTTATAGGAGAAACAAAGCCGTAAACTTTTCTATAAATCAAGTTTTTCTTATTTAGCAATAAAACGCCAATTATATGCGTTTTGCGCCTCTAAAATTAAAACTTGCGTCCTTATAGAATATAAAAGATTGTCAAAATTACATCAACAACGCCAACTTCATAGTGTTACAAATAAACGAATTTTGTCTTTCGCGATAATTAGCACACATTATGCGCCGTTGAAGTTAAATTTTGTGCCCCTATAGAAAACAAGTTATAACATCAATATGGTTTAGTTTGCAGTCGTGAACTTTTGCACAAATAAATTTTTTCCTAATTACAAATTAGGCACCAATTATGCGTTGTTTTTCGCCGCTAAAATTAAATTTTGCGCCCCTACAGGAAAGAAAATATTGCTAAAAATACATTGACACGTCAACTTCACAGCCGTGAGCTTCTGCATAAATAATTTTTTTCTTATTTAGTAATTAGGTACCAATTATGCGCCGTTTTGCGCCCCTAAAATAAAAAATTGTGCCCCTGAAGGAAATAAAATATTACTAAAATTACATCGACAAGGTCAACTTCATAGCCTTATGAATAAAATAAACAATTTTTTTCTAGCGTAATAATTAGGCACCCATTATGCGCCCTTTTGTGCCTTTAAAGTTAAATTTTGCACCCTTACAATATGATTATGGGCCGTTTCGCGCAAAACAGGGCATAATTGGTGTCTAATTACTGCATTTTAGTGGATAAGCGACCTTATGAATCTAAAACGGAAGAAGTAAACTTGTAATAATAATACAATAAAAATTAGAAAAATATACATTAAGAAAATAAACAGGTAAACAACAACACACTTAAATAAATGCATTAGACCGTAACAAAAAAGTGATTTACGTAATTCACGACTCGGTAAAGTTAGCCGTGTCGATGTCATTTTCACAATGATGCCCAACATTTAATTTTGGCGGAACTTAATACGCCCCCGTGCACGAAAAGGTTAATTTATTCATAGTTTACGGCTTTGTCGATATAATCTTTGCAATAACCTATTTCTTATGGGAGCACAAAATTTTATTTTAACGGCACATAATTGCCATCTAATTACTGCGCAAGAAAATTTATTTATGAAAAGGGTAACGGCTGTGAGAAGTTAGCCGTGTCGATGTATTTTTACCGCAACAAGTTTCCTATAGGGGCGCAAAACTTAATTTTAACAGCGCATAACAGGCACCTAATCATGGTGCAAATAAAGATTTATTTATATATAAGGATATCAAATTAGCCTTGTCGATGTAATTTTGTAAAATTATTTCGTATGAGCGCATACAATTTTCTTTTAGCGACACAAAACAATGCATAATTGGCGCCTAGTTATTGTATGAAACAAAATTGATTTATGTAAAATGTCACGGCTGTGAATCTAAAATTTAACCGTGTTGTAACTTTTACAATAATTTGTTTCTTTTAAGGGCGCAAAATTGAACTTCAACGGCACAAAACGTCGCATAATTTCTGCCCAATCACAGCGCAAGAAAAGATTAGTTTATACATAAAGGTATGAAGTTGGCCCTGAAGATGTAACCTTTGCAATAATTTATTTCTCATGGAGACGCAAAATTTTATTTTAGCGGCGCAAAACAGCGCACAATTGCGCGTAGTTACTGTATAAGAAAAAAATGATTTTTGCAAAAGATCAATGTTGTGAAATTAGTCGTATTGATGTAACTTGCGTACAGAAGCACACAATTTAACGTTAACGGTGCATAATCGGTCCCTAATTATGGCGCAAAAAAGATTAATTTACATGCAAGGATATGGAGTTAGCCTTGTCGATGTAACTTTTGCATTAATTATTTGCTATGTGGGAGCAAAATTTAATTTTTGTGGCACAAAACCGCGCATTGGTGACTAGTTACTGCGTAAGAAAAAATTAGTTTATGCAAAGGTTCAGTGGTGTGAAGTTAGCCGTGCCGATGAAATTTTTACAACTTGTTTCCTACAGAAGCGCAAAATTAATGGCGCAAAACGGCGGTTAACAAGGTTAATTTATATATAAGATCTTATCGATGTAACTTTTGCGATAACTTACTTACCATAAGGGATCAAAATTTCATTTTAGCTCCGCAAAATAGCGCCCGATTGGCGGCTAATTACTGCATAAGAACAAATTTACTTACGCAGAAGTTCACGGCTGCTAAGTTAATCGTGTCATTGTAATTTTACAAAAACATAGTTGCCTCCAGAGCGAAAAATTTTATTTTAGAGGCAAAAAATGGCGCCTAACTGGCACCTAATTACGGTACTACCAAAATTGATTTATGTAGAAGCTCACAGATGTGTAGTGAGTGGTGCCAGTGCAATTTTGTAGTAACATCTTTACTATCAGGGCACAACATTTTATTTTAGCGGCACAAAACCGCGTACACTTGAAAATTTTTTACAATAACTTATTTCCTGTAGAGACCCAAATTTAACTTTAATGCGCAAAACGGCGATTAATGGCGCAAGACAAGGTTAATTTATATATAAGAACTAGCAGAACCCGCGCTTTGTTACGCTCAAATATAAAACACAAACTCCCTCTCATTTCAAGAAAAAAATTTATCCAATAGGGATATCGAAACTTTTTTTCAAGTGCCATATATATATATATATATATATATATATATATACACATAATAAAATGAGTCTCATAGAGACTAAAAATAATACACGGTCCAACCCCCGAAGAATTGGAGAAAGTGAAGATCGCAGTAATCAGAAATGAATTTAAACATCACGATATAAAAAGAAATATGCAACCATCAAAACGAACAGTCGAAAAGGAAGCAGGACCACCACTATCCAACGCCTATCTACCGTACATCAAAGGAACCACGTACAAAATTAACAGGGTTTTTCAGAGCCACAACGTAAAGACTATTTTCAAGCCTCACCAGAAAGTGTCGAACATTCTACGAAATCCCAAAGATCGCATACAAGGTGTACACAAAATTCCATGTAGAGACTGCGAAATGACGTACAAACAAAGACAAAAATTAGCGCAGTAAAGAAAAATCAAACTACGACATCGCTTGCGCAACATGTAAACGCCACCGGACACAATCAATTTCCACAAGACCAACTTAGAACATTTTACATCCAGAATAATCAGGGAGGCAATCGAAATCGAAAAGAATCCCAAGAACATGAATACAAGAGTCGACACACTCAGATTACCAGCAGTGTGGAAAACGGTATTGGAACAAAAACAAATATCAACCAAAAACAAACAAGCAGAAACTAAAAAAGAAAGTGCAGAAATGGACGCAGTAGTGAAAGCGGAAAAGGTGAAATCAAACGAAAAGAGAAAGCAGGAAGTACATAAGAAGCAGCCAGCAACACCGGACCTCAGTTCAGTTCAAGTAACAAGGAGTACAAGTCGAAATTTACAGACCTGAAGATGACGGACTGTCGAAACTTCGTCGAGGAAAAAGTCTCATAGAGACTAAAAGTAATGCGGTGCAACATCCGATATAGATATCTATATTAATAATTTTCCGATCACCGAAGTTAAGCGGTCGATGGGTGACCGAATTTTTCAACTGTCATTACAAAAATACTAACACGTATAATCGTGAAAACTGTAGAAATAAACCTTGGTATTGAGGTGTTCTAACACAAACAACTGTCAATCATTCATTTCATACAGCCAAATTTTTAAACATCGATTACACACAAAAATTCACAGGTTTTTTTCGTGGGAATTGGGGAAAACGGTAGTTGTAGAGTGTGGAAAGGATCCCTTTGGTAGGGATAGTGTCGCCGAAGATTCTTTTATGTGCAAAGTTTTTCTGTAGTGTTTGGATTCTGTGTGTGATGGTTGGTATATTTGCGTGCTGTGTTATGAGGTCGCTAGGGTACCTGAGAGGTAACCTGTGTATGCGTCTGAGGATTCGGCGTTCACAGGAGGCGATAAAGGAAAGGTGATTGGGGTTTATATTGGTGTATATTGGTGATCGGAAATCCATAACAGGGCGGATGTATGTTTTATAAGTGTGTAGAAGTGTTTTAGGGTGGCAACCTCTGATTCTACCCCGGAGGGCGCCCAGTAGGTTTGCGCGGTTCCTAATCCTATTGAGTGTTTTTTTAACATCGGGGAGCCAATTGAGGGTTCTACTAAAGACGATTCCTAGGTAGGTGATTTCATCTTGAAGTGGGAGTCTTCCTTGATTTAGGGTGAGCGAAACATTTCTGGAGGCTAGCTTTGGGAACTTATCCTCAGTGTAATTAGGATGGCGGAAGAGGATAGTTTGGGTTTTGATGGAATTGACGGAGACTCTCCACTGGTTAGCCCAGTTGGAGAAGTTCCGCAGGGTTTTTGATATGAGGCGGGAGGCCGTTTTGCTGTTTCGATTAACCGCCCAGAAGGCGGTGTATCATCCACAAACTGCGCAACGACTACTCCGAGTTGTATGACTTCGGGAATGTCGGATGCAAAGATAGTGTATACAATCGGGGCTAAGGCAGAGCCTTGCGGTACGCCTGCTGTAGGTTGAACAGTATCGGAGGTTTTCTCTGCCTTGACTCGAACTGACCCATTGGTCAGGTATGAGAGTAAGTTTCGAGAAGGGGTCGGGTATATTGAGGGTACGGATCTTGTGCAGGAGACCGGCGTGCCAGACCCTGTCAAATGCTTGCTTAATGTCCAGAAACACAGCCAGATTGCATTGCTTGTGATTGAATGCCCTGGAGGTCACTGTAAGCAGCTTCAACAATGGACCGTGACATGTTCGGTATGGACGGAAGCCGAATCGGCTGTTGGGAAGAAGGTCGTTCAATTCTAGGTGGTCCCTAAGTCAGCTGGCTAGAATCTGCTCGAAGCATTTTTCGAGGCAACACAGGAGGGAAATGGGTCTATAGGAGGAGGGTGAGGTTAGGTCAGCGTGAGGTTTTGACGGTGGAGGCCGATTTCAAGTCAGTCGGGAAGTGAGAGAGGGTTAAGCATGTTTGGACCTGGTCGGGCGTGATAGGGGCATAACAAGGACTCTCGTTATAGAGTTGGGTTTCAGGAAGGTTAAGGTTGCGGAATTCTTCAAAGCAACCCTCGAGGAGTTCCTTGAACAGGTTATCGAACTGGGGATCATCTGGGGATTGAAAAATGGATTGAAGGTGGTGACCAAATAAATCGGCCTTTTCTTGGTCGTAGGAAATTATGTTGCCCTGAAAGTCGGTTAGGTGGGATTTTGGGTTTACTTTTCTGCTGGTCAATCTATCGAACTGTTGCCGGAAGAGTTTACCATTTCTATAATCTTTGGTGCAGGAGTCTTCAGCGTGTTTATTGGTTTCTCGCCTGAGTAAGGCGTTAAGGCAATTGTATTCGGTCTTGAGAGCCGGATCCCTGAATCGCAAGAATTTACGATATATTGGTCTTTTCTCTATGATCCAGTTCACAATGTGCTGTGGGAGCGGTTTGCGGGAGATGTTTTTTAATGGCACTGAGATTTCGACCGCTTCCGTAATTACGGAAGTTAGGTCACTAAAGGCTCTCTCGAGATCTTGGGTCGTATGAAGATTGGATGTAGGAAGGTTGTTGGAGATGTGTTCGTAGAACACATTGCAGTCGGCTCTAAAAAAATCTTTAATTACTATGTATTGAGGTGTAGGGTGAGCTGGACAAAATGAAGCTTTGACCAGTAGTGGTATGTGATCAGATGTGATCGTGGAGCCTAGAAAGCACTCACGATCGAAATAGTGGGCTATGGGTTCGGAAACTATGATATGGTCTATAGAGGCACCTAAATGTTCGAAATAAGTTGGTTAAATGTTGGAGATTCGCAGGAGTGGCAACTGCAACAGAGCGGTTGATAGCCTGTTACCGTTGCCATTCGTGGCGGTGTCTCCGAATTGGGCGTGGCAGACATTGAAGTCACCTAGGATAACATCATTTGGGAGGCGTAGATTAAAAGGTCATCAGTGTTGTGACCTGGCGGGTTGTAATAGGAAATAAATACTATAGTAGTGGGAAAGTGCACCGTTGCAGGAACGAATTTGAGATGCTGTAAGTGCGCCGGGAGTTGAAAATGAGTGGAGGGGAAGCAGTTTTTAATTAATAGGGCGGTTCCATGTTGGTTATTTGAATAAGTGTGAAAGGTGTTGAAATTAAGGGTGCATCTGGGTGTAAGCTTTGTTTCGGTGATGGAGAGGATGTGAATATTGTGGGAGTGTAAAAAGTGTTTGATTAAGGGACGTTTCCGACGCACGTCCCTGGCATTAACGGTACCGGCTATGATATCCATTGGGAAGGAGTTAATGATTGGGTTGGCGGATTACGGCGTACCTGATACGCAAACGTTGATACGCCGTTGGAAAAAGTTTTGGGAGAGGGAGGCAAGGGAGCGAAGAATCATGTCCTGTCGGTCAAGGAACATGCGGAAAAGGGTGTGTAAAGATTTGCAGGAAGTCCTTAATGGAAAGGGGGTCGGTATCGGGAGTGGGTTTGAGGTGGGCGGTGTCTTCCCAGTCGTACTCATCGGAAGGCAGGATGGGTTGAAGGGATACCATCTTCGATGGGGAACTGGGAGGTTCCCGCCGCTTCCGGCGTTTAAAGGAATAGGTAGGGTGAGCATCCCCGCAGTTGTTACACACTGGGTTTGCAGAGGATTTGCAGGCCGAGGATCTGTGACTTTCGCCACAGTTTAGACAGCGGATCGCGCGGGAAGGACACTTCCGTGGTATACCCCACATGCGTGCAGGTAGAACAATACTTTGGGAGAGGTTGTGGTTTACCTCCGCGTGCGAGGAGGTATTCCAGGGTGGTTTGGGAAGGAGTTATGATGCAGACTAGGGAAGTTGGGTTGTTCTTGACCTTCGAGGTGATGCGAATGGCTTACTTCACACGTGGAAGATCGATCGCATCCAGGATCTCTTGGGCTAGGATGTCGTTATCTACGTGACGAATCACGCAGCTCTAGGAGTGGAGTTAGGTAAACGGGGACCGGAGAGTTGGATGAGGGTGACGGAAGGGTCACCGAAATGGTGTCGCAGCCTAAGCTGTTTGGTTCTTGAATTTGCATTATTGCAAATAAGTTCAAATTACGCTTTTCAAGATAGGGTATCTCTGGGACGCTACAATATATATATATATATATATATATATATATATATATATATATATATATATATATGAAATTAGTGTTATCGATGTTTCTTTTGGAATAACTTATTTCCTATAAAGAAGCACAATTGTATTTTAGTGCCGCAAAATAGCGCCCAATTGGCGGCTGATTACTGCATAAGAAAAAGTTTACTTACGCATAAGTTCACGACTGCTAAGTTAGTCGTGCTAATGTAATTTTACAAATACTTCGTTCTCACCATGGCGAAAAATTTTATTCTAGCGACAAAAAAATGGCGCCTAACTGGTACCTGATTGCCGTACTAAAAAATTGGTGAAGTCACGGATGTGAAGTGAGCCGCGTTTATAGAATTTTTGCTACAACTTATTTCCAATTGGGACGCAAAATTTAATTCCAACGGCGCAGAATGGCGCATAATTAGCGCCTAACTATGTTTAAATCACATTATTCAAAATTCACACACCTATTTTAATGGCAAATCGATTAGAGTAACACAACAACATTATTCTTGTCAATATCCACTGTCGACTGATTAATGGGTGATTTTTGAACATCCTGAAAAAAATATTTAATGTGCTTTAATTGTATCATTAAAGTAATATTTTGCAGAACTGGTTTTTCAGCGGTTTGTCAATGGTAGTATAGCTGGATCATAAAAGTTACCTTAAAATCCAACCTACAAGGAACTAAAACATGTAATAATATACAAGGGTGTCATATTTAAAGTTATGTAGTTGGTATCTACTTCCTGTATAACCGGAAGTGAAGCATAATTGAAAATATTGGCACATTTCAAAAATTAAGTGTTGAAAATTTCATTTAAAAATATAGTGGTTTCCAAAATACGAGTAATGTGAGATATGAGAGGTGTGCCCCATGTGAAGGACTTTATTTACATTTACATAAGAAAACTTTCTTTCGAAGAGATATAATTCATTACTTAAGCTAATAACAATCAATCGCATAATAAGCTAGATTAATCACCATGAAGCCATTATTTTTAGAATATTAATGAAGAAGGCGAATTATAATTAAAACGTGATAAAATACCGTAAAATATTTGCAGAATTGATTTCGTATATTTTAATCTGACCTTAACACGTGAAACTAAAAATAAGATCAATAGTTTTTTCACACCTATAAACAGCGTCAACTCAATTACATTATTTGCTAGTCCCAAAGGTGTTTTTAAACAAACATGAATGGATTGATAGTAAATTTGT